>ML783738.1:918875-936682 GCA_009831015.1 Picea engelmannii
CGGGAAAACCTTTCTTTTTCATTATATCGAATTTCACCATTTGCCATACAATATATACAATGTTTTTAGGTATTCCGTAGATACCAAAACCCTAATCCCTTAATCTGGGATTAATTTACAAATCAGCTAAAAATAGAAAAATCCGCTAAAAATAGCAAAAACCGCCCAAAAAAAAAAATTCGGGGCGTTGCCCCGAACGCTGCCTCAAGCCCCGTCAGCCCCGGGCTACCGCCCGGTGCCGAATGCTCCGCATAACCAGGGGGGGGCATACCTGCCCCCCTCTGGGACCCCCCTAGGAAAGCACAGTCGTCGTATCTGACGCACCCACACACACACACATGCAAAGAATATAACACATACCCAACAAGAACAACAGTAAGTTGGATTTCGAAACTGCAAAAGTTTGTTGCACTTTCAACAATAGAGGCAGAGTATGTTGTTGCTACAGAGGCTAGTAAAGAGATGATTTGGTTACAGAGGTTTATGGAGGAATTGGGAAAGAAGCAAGAGAACAGCAGGTTGTACTGTGACAGTCAGAGTGCCATTCACCTTGCAAAGAACTCAGCCTTCCATTCGAAGACTAAGCATATACAGTTGAGGTACCACTTCATACAATCCACCTTAGAAGATGGACATTTGAAGTTGGAAAAGATACACACTAGCCAGAATACTGCAAACATGTTAACAAAGGGAGTAACCAGGGAGAAACTGAGTTCTTTCTCAGTTTCAGTTGGTCTTCAAGAATGAATATGAATATGAGAAACTTTCCAGGTTCAAGAAGGTTTAGAGTCCAACATATACAGTAGCGGTGGAGTTGTTGAGATCAGTCTCCAAGTGGGAGATTGTTGGTTGTGGAGCCTTATTATCTTCCAGATTCAGAGGTCCTTGCTTTCAGCCGTGTTTATACCCCATGAAGTATTTACACCCCAAAAGTATGTACACTCTTCCACGCGGGGGAGTGCAGAGGGGGGGTACTCCCTCTGTGGGGTCCGAGTGGGCTATCCCCCCGGCTAGGGGGTCTGGGGGCAAGCGGGTCCCCAATAGGGGTTTGGTGGTGAAGCCCCCGAATGAAAAATTGTCTTGTAAATGTATATTGTAATTTCATTGTAAATATGGACCGTTCATTATAAGGTCGCAGATCTAACGATAGAGATTATGTTAGGGTTTTTTTCCCTAGAAGGCAACCCTCTTTTATCAGGGAAATGTATTGTGGCTATGTTTGATGGAAAATATTGTATTCTGAGAGAGGAGACTATGAGAGAAAGAAGAGGAAGTTACAACGGGTTTTGATGTAGGTTGTATCCCTTCATTTGCTGGATAATAATAAAGGAAGGACCTGGCAATTTCTCTGGTGGACATAGCCCACACTGGGTGAACCACATAAATCTATGTCTCTCTTGTATTGTGTATCTTATGTGTTTTGTTTCCGCATTTGTTTTATTTTATTGCTCCACGGTCCTGTTTTTCTAACAGAGGCCACTACCAAGCTCTTCTTTGAACGAGTGTGGGTACATTTTTGGATACCAAACACCATTATCTTAGATCAGGATAGTCGGTTCCTCATCACATTCTAGTCGAGCCTTTGGTCACTACTAGACACCAAGCTCACCAAATCCACTGCCTTCCACCCCCAGAAGGATGGCCAAACCGAGGTCGCTAATCAGATGATCGTGCATATCCTACACATGTACAATTCCAAGCACCCTCGCACATGGGATGAGAGAGATCTCTATGTTCATCACAACTACAACAAATCCATACATATCTCAACTAGCCACAACCCCTTTCAGGTGGGGTTGGTATTTCAACCAATGGGTCCCATGGATGTTGCACTACCACTTGTGACCACCCAATAAGACTCACCCTGTGCTCAAACTGAAGCTGACAAAGACATTCGATTCATTCAACAGATCCATCACATCCGCCAATAGGTTCAATATAGTTTACATAATTCCAATGCCAAGTACAAGCAACGCCATGATCAACATCGGGTGCCACACAAGTTTCAGGTGGGAGAATAGTTTGGTTTCACTTGTAGAAAGAATGCCTTACAGGGCCCCATCGGAAGATTATTCCACTATTCTATGGACTTTACACCATCGCCAAGGATGTGGGAGACAATGATTTTGAGCTCAACATTCCCCCCTTCCTTGGCTTGCACCCAATGTTCAATGTGGATCTCCTTCAGCCATATTTTACACCATTATTGGGCACCATAGAGATAGAAAAATAGTTGACACCAACATAGCTCTAACCTGACTACATTGAATAGGAATCCATTGATCAGATCATGGAAACACAGGTCAAGGGAACTCACTAGCAGAGGATCCAACTTTATCAGGTTGTCAAAGCAAGGAAGCTCTTGCACCAAGGCAAGTGGCTCACCCAGGGCCAAATTCAACAAAAATTTCCTCATATGATGGGGAAACTAAACTCAATGGATACCATTGATTCCTAAGGGGGTAGGATTGATCCAGGTGGATATTGGTGGCCACCCACCTATTCCAAATGACTTATCTTGGCAATTTTTTCCTAGTTTTCAGGTCCTGAAATTCTGGGGTCGTTTTAAGGACCTAAACAATGGTTTTAGGGCTCAACAGAGTCAAAATGTAGATAAAGTTATATTTTGATAGCCTAATGTGTAGTCCTCAGATAGACCTTTCCAATGGGATATTGTGCGCCTAAAACAAATATCGTATGCAAAAATTAAGACCTTGGGAAGTTGATGTACCAACTTTACCCCAATGCGGCCCACATGACTCTTGGTGCTTCATCTCCTAGGGTTAGGTTTTTGGTATTCATTTTTATTGTAAAAATGATTTTAGAGATTCATTGTACTCATATTCTTGTGAATGAGTGCAGTCATCACATCTCTTCTCAGAGATAAACCGCCACCATTCTAGAAAGTTTGTTTCAGTCTTCATTTTATAGTTTCAACATATTTATTTATTAATAGAATCCAATTTTAACTATATATCTATTATTGTTCATTGAATATATGTGTTAATAATACATATCTGTATCCATTTCATTATTCTCATAAAATCAGGATCATCAAGATACCTAGGCTAGTCTGTATACAGGTGTTGTCTAATGCGCTACCACTAGAAGGTGTACCAATAGTGGTTACAAGAGTGTCCAACAATGTGAGCTTAAAAAATTCTTGTATTTCCTGCATCTATTCTTCCTTGACCATGGATTTATGTGTTGAACAATAAATCAATGTAGTTTTATGACGTCAGAAAACGTCTCTACCTTGAAAAAAATTAACCCACAATTCCTGCCAAGGAAAGCACTCTGATACCACTTGTAAGGTACTAGATGTAATATTGATCCAGATTACTTTTGGATTGAAATGAAAGAAGAGATATTACAATGAAATACGAATAAAAATTTGTAGAAACTTAGAAATACAACAATACATGGTTTCTATTAATGAAATAAATGTACAGAGACTGTAAAAATACATAGTGCAAGACTCGCTAGAATGGTGGTAGCTTTATCTTTGAGAAGAGATGTGATGGCTACACTCATTCACCAGAAGATCATTACAATGAGGATTTGAAGGCATTTTTATGATAACATGAATGCCAAAACCCTAGACATCAAAAAAACTAACCCTAGGAGATGAAGCACCAAAAGTCATGTTATAGCAAATTTTGCCTCATCCCATGCAACTTGCTTGGATGACCCTTCCATTTCCCTATGAAAACTTGAAGTCCCCTTTTTGTACCTTCGAGAGCCAAAAAATCAGATTTTTCCACATATACACACCCTACTAGTTAGATATCATGTGTATATGCAGGTTTCTCCACTACAACCCACGTACATCGGGTATGGTGCTCAAAATTAAAAATTATGTCGGGCTTCCATGTCATGTCATGAGATACATGATCTTTGACCTTCCATATACTGGAAATTTTCTGACTCAGCCCTTCGATTCCATTTGAAGGCTATAAATTGGGCCATATCCAATCCATCGAAGAGGAGAGAATTCAACTTTTGAGAGAAAATATACTCTAGAGAAATTTCACTTCACATTGAGTATGCATCCCTTTATCCTTGAAAGTCTAAACAAATTTTTCAGCCCCCAAGATCTTCCTTCTTTGATGGAGAACATCATTGTCTCCTTTATATGAGCTTGCCTTTGGTGGAGGATTGAAGTGGTGGAGGCCCAACTAGAGGGACTTAGTTTCTCAATTCTGATGTGTGTCAGTACGGAAGTTTGTCACATACATACTTATGTTGATTATTTTAATAGAACTACTCTTTTCTCGTCCAATTGATATCTTGAAAATATTTGAATTATTATTCCATGGGAGTATTTGTCATGTATATTAATGGATTATGCTAATTTATATGCTAACACTATATATCACCATATGCTTGTGTATCTTGGTTATTGAGGACAAGTTGCAAGTATAAAGCTTTGAGTTGTGTGCTCAACGGTGGTCTTCATTGAACGTCCAGATGAGGTAGGCTATTGATATTGTCTTGCTAGTATTTCATTTATATAGCATACTTGAGATTAAAGTTTATTTATGCATGTCATTTTGTATGTTGTGGTTTACTCCATCCCATAGAGAGAGTTTCCTCGTAACATAATTGGCGACCATAATGGGGATTAATATTTTGTTTTGGGGTTTGGAGTGTTTTCTCCCTAACTTGCTCTTTGTTAGTCTAAGTTTCCTTATCGCCTAATTTTTGACAACCTATTTTTACTTTGCATCTGAGTTTCTTGTCTTAATCCTTTCCCTGGAAGTGTTTTACTACATATATGCAGGTTTTCGCTTGACAGACACGTACATACATGAGTTGTCCTTCTATAGGGCACATAAATACATGATTTTTTCTCAAATAGTCACATACATCAACTTTTAAGGCTTACTGGTTGAGTTTGGTGTTTAATGGGTGAGTTTGGTTTGTTGTTGAGTCTTCTTAGGTCTCTGTCCTAAATGTTGAATTCTTACAAAGTGATAGGAAACCTTCTTATTGTTGAATTTTCGGGAAGTATTATTTCTTATCATTTTTTTCATTGGTTGTCCTTGCATCTTGGTTTGAGTGTTTGCTTCTTGGTATCCTACTTAGCTTGTCTCTTTTTTCTTGTAGTGGGGTCTGTATGTGAAGTTTCTATTTAGTCCTTGCATTTTATTTTCTTTATATCGAAAATACAAAAAAACAAATTTCTCATTTTGCACTATGGCATTTTCTCTTTTGGCTATTTAGTATTGATCTTGACATATGTGGAAGGATTGCATCTTATTGAAATTGTAGAATTGCATTGAAAGTTGCATTTGAAAAGATTACCATCTTTTGATAATATAAGATTAGGACTTAGCACTATGTTTATATTCATTTCTTTGATATGTTGAGTCATAATATCATCAGTTTCACGACCACATCTCTTGAATAAACAAAGGAATTAAAATTAATGATGATTAATTAAAATTGATTAGAAAGGATTTTATTTCTCATGGTACACAAACAAGCATAGGAAGTAAGGCCTTGGAATAATATTTTTGTGAGTAAAATTCTCCAAGGATATTGAAATAAAACATATGTGTCTGACCAGGGAGTGGTGAAATCCATTATGTAATTAGTGACATCATGACACTCCACTCACACTGGATTTAAGGACAAGGTCATGAGAAGTTAGTTGCATAGATATCCCCCTAATAACTTCCTAGAGTCATATATATTTATGCGGTTTCATTCGTATATGGGGGTCTTCCTAGTACCTTTACCTCTGTGAGAGGCGATGCTTTCAATATTTCAGGGTTTGTTACCCTGCCCATACGATGGACCAAACTTACTATTGTTCTCTTGGGAATTGGTTATATCATCATGGCTCTAGTTTATTAACATATGTAGCCACATAGGTTACTTGCAGGGGTTATTCTATAGGTACCCTGAGTCAGATAAAGGTCGGACAACACACAACCTTTATGGAGGATTACCTCTCTTGGGGCATCTGACCAACTGTTTTGTTAAGCCCAAGAGGGCCCTTATAATTGATTCTAATACCTCAAATATTTTGAAGGGAGTCTCAGGCCCCTCTTTGGTGAGGCATACCTACTCTAGTGAGGGAGGCCCCTTTTCAGCTACTATATCCTATTTATGTGCATTTGGCCTTTTTGTTTATTTTGGTTTTCTCTCTAATTGTTAGTTGGCCCTAGGATTTGGTTTTATATCTCGAGTCTCGAGTCATTGTAGAGCAATACCAGCTTCCTCACAGGTCTCATCGTCTGTTGAATTTACCACCGCATTTTGAGTCTTTACCGAAGTTTCCTTCTAAAAGGCGTAAAGTTAATAGACATGGTACATATATCTCCACCTCCGAGACTTGTGATTATCTAGTTATGAGTACTAAGTCGAGTCCGAACAACACAGCAAGTCCCTCGAATCCTATACCTATTTTAGTTAATAGGGTTCCTTCGACTCCTTCATCCATGATGGTTGTAGTGCTGAAGGTTCTCATCCTTACTCCTAACCATTCCGTGGTTTCCACTCAACCCATACAAATGAACCCTTTCGGGTTGATTTTTGGTATGTCAAGATACAATTTTCAATCCATACCTTCAGTCTCCAACCCTTTTTCTTTTGGTATTCCCAATATGAAGTCGTAAATTTCATCCTCCATTCCAACGACTATTGCAAATCTTAGTCTTAGACCTGGGGGCATGGCCTCTCCGCATCCTCCTCTCTCGCTTGGTGGAGATCATATTCCCCAAACGAATCCTACAGTTGGGGGTCAGCCTCCTTTTTCTTCTGGTTTTAAGCCTAGTCTCAATGCTCCTAGATGGAGTACTCAACCAGGCAGAAAATCTACTTCTTATATTCCTTCATTTTCCCCTTTCTCCTTCATGCTTATTCCGACGAAAACATTTGTTATGACAAATTCACCTCTGTCCTTCAGATCTCCACCAAGAGGAAGTTAGTTTCATGCTATGGGAAACCCCCATCCTATAGCCACTCCAGCTGGGGGAAATGTTTATAAACCTCATTATGTCGTCCCTATAGGTATGGTGCCCATACAGCCTCTTATGAATTAGTTTGGAGGAGGATATTACCCTACCTGATAGGGCCATGGTGTATACAAGAACCTTGTATGGCCTGTAATCCCTCAACACCAATCTTTCCTGAAAACATGGGCTCATATGACGCAATCCCAGATTCATTTTATGGCCATCCCTAATCTTCCATATTTTTCAAGATTAATGAATGACCTGGTGCTTCATGATTCATCATGGCCCCATGTCCCCACCAAACTTCCTTTGGACATTCTGAAATTCGAGGAAAAGACTAGCAAGGATCCAAGTGATCATGTTACCACTTTTTATCTTTGGTTCTCATCCAATTCTCTTAATGATAATTCTATTCATTTGAGACTATTTCAACACACCCTCATGGGGGTCACTGTGAAATGGTACATTGAGCTACCAGGGGGTAAATACAAAATTTTTAATCAGATGGTTTTGGTCTTTCTCAACCACTTCCATTTGTTAGTTCATTATGATGTCCGCATAGAACTTATGCCAGCCTTCTGCCAAGATAATGACATGCATATCTCGGACCATATACAAGAGTGGCATAGAATAAAGAGGTTTATTAAAGACTACATTCCTCCATAGTTTTTGTTGGAGTGGTTCCTTAAGTCCCTATTTCCTTATATTTCGAAGGATGTCTCTACATCTTGAGTAACATCTGAGGAAGAAGCTATTTTCAAATCCCAACAACTGGACCTCATATATGCTCAGTCTGGGATGTTGTATGAAATTATTCTTGATGCACCAAGGTCGAACTACGACCCTTGAAAAAATATTGGGCCTCATGTTGATGGAATTATAGGCTTCCCAAATGATAAGTCTACAAATTTGGTGATGAACCAGTTGAAGGATTTGTCTCTAAGCCAGTCTGTAGCAGGACAAGCATTGTCATCATCCTCCACTCCCACTCAGATGATGGATGTGCATTATGTACATTCTTCTACTAACCCAAATTGTAACTAGCAACTAGAAGGGAATAGAAAGAAAGGATGAAGTAATAATCATAACGGTGGGAGAAATTATAACAAAGCAAAGGACAACACTAAAAATGATAGATCAAATAATAATTATGGTGAGGGAAAGAAAGAAAAATGGAAGGTGAATTTTCCTTGTAAAATTTTTAAAGATGATAACCTTACCCACCTATGCCCCATAATCGAGGAATCCTTGAGGCTCTTATCACAACCATCCGTTGTGCTGACCAATCCATTTCTGCATAATCAACACATGGATTCAGGATCCTCTAGCACCGAAAATGCATCAAGCAGGATTCAAAACCCCTCGACACATGAATGTGACCATCTATGTGTTAATATGGTCAAGTCTCATATTGATTTAGCCACTCGATCTAGTGATTACAGTCCTTCACATACTGTTATAGGTCCAAAGTCTCCCCCTCCTCCAAAAACACACTTGCATATCAAAAATTAGGAGCCTCTACCTCGTATTATGAAAGGAGTAATAAAATGCTATGCCCACAATCCTAATTCCAGAGATGCCCAAAACTATTCAATTGTCGAAGATCTGGGTCAAACCCCTTCTGCAAAGTTGGCTTTGGAGGTGCTCCAGATGTGTCCTTCACAGAGGAATGCCTTATTATCTGATTTAAGAGCTCTAGACCCGTGTGGCTCAAAGGTTATTAAGTTTGGCATCACGGATGTTAATCCTTGCTTGCCTTACCACGTGACCTTTCAAATCCATGTGGAGTACATGAAATTTACCATCAAACAAACTATAATTGATGAAGATGTTGCAGCGTGCATGATTTCCATAACATGTTGGAAATCCATTAGTTCTCCGACTCTATCCCAATACATGACTATGTTGACCACATTTGATGGTCATTCGTTTCGACCCCACCGAATTCTTCCCTCTTTTCTAGTCTAGTTAGGTGGTAAGATAGTGGATATTGATTTTGATGTGGTTGATGTGCCCCTTGACTATAATTTACTACTAGGGAGTAATTGGACTTATTCCATGATCGCGGGGGTGTCGTCTATTTTCTGCCCTTTATGTTTTCCTCACGAAGGGAAAATAGTGATGATTAATTAATTGTACTTTGCTCATGCTAGTCCGAATGCATTAGTTGGACCTTCAATCCCAGTGATAAAAAATTCTCAGTAGGAAACTGAGGATATTGGTGTCGAAATGTATTCCTTTCTCATGTGTACCTTTTATTTCATGGCACCAATTCATCACATTTATGCCATTTCCAGTGAGTCTTCGTCGTCAATGAGGTTTGTCCATTTCCACACTTCATATTTCAATGACCCTTGGACCCTACCTTCCCCAACTATGTCGTGTGAAGGCCAATAACACATTAGGATGGAAATCCCATTGTCAGTAGTAGAGGTTACGTAGATCCTTTCTCCTCATAGATGGATGAGGAGGATCCCGTTCTAGAGCTTGTATGGGACACCTAATCATCTTTTTCACATGATTTCCTCAACGATACATTACCTTGGGATGAATCCATCTTAGAGGCCATGAATGGTCCCGATAGACCTTGGGACGATATGCATTTCCACCCAGAACTTGTTAGGATCGAACGAGACGACTTTATATCTACCTTGAGTGAGATGGTCGGTCACGTTGTGGTTCCACTAGATGCGCGTTGTATTTATGATGAAGGAAACATGGCGAATATTTCTCCTATTGTAACAATGTACATCTCTCGAATTCCTGGAAAAATTGAAAATGTATATATCAGTGCAGATTGTTCTCCTAAAGAAATTCAGATCTACACCGATCTCTTCAAAACACTTTGTGATGTATTTTCTTGGTCACATGAAGAGATGTCAGGGATCAACCCTAGCATTTTTTTACATGAGATCAAGACATATTCAGATTCTAGACCTGTTCAACAACATCTTAGAGTCGTTAATCCTAGGAAGGCCCCTTATATTAAGACATAGGTAGAGAAGCTACTTAATGCTGGTGTCATATACCCAGCTCCCTTGACTGAATGGGTATCTAAACTCATTCTTGTGAATAAGAAACAAGGAACCATCCGCGTATGTATGGATTTTTGAGACCTGAACAAGGATTTTCCTAAAGAAAACTTCCCGACTCCTTTCATTTACCATATTCTCAATGAGTGTGCGAGAAGAAAAGTATTTTCTTTTATGGGTGGATTTTCATGATATAATCAAATTCAAATCAAACCCGAGACTCAATAGAAGATGATGTTTATTTTCCCTTGGGGTACTTTTCCACATCGAAAACTTCCTTTTAGCATTAAAAACGTCGGAGAAACCTTCCAACGCACCATGACCTTTGATTTTCACGATCTCAAGCATATTTTTGAAGCTTACCTTGACAATATCACTACTCACTCTCGTAAGAGAGTAGATCATTCGACTCACCTTCGACTAGTATTTGAGAGATGTCATTATTATCATATTTGTTTGAACCCTCACGAGTGAATCTTCTATGTTAGGTATGGCCATCTGTTAGGATTATTAGTATCTGAGCATGGGATCATGGTGAATCCTATGAAGGTTGAGGCAATACATTGATTTCCTCCTCCGCACAACATTCGACAACTTAAGGGTTTATAGGGGAAGGATAACTTCTTGCGTCAATTCATAGTGAACTATTCCAATTTAACTAAAGGTTTCATGCCTCTTTTGAAGAAGGATACTTTGTTTATATGGGATGAGCAAGCTCAGGAATCCTTCGATGCTCTTAATAAAGCCTTGGTATCGGCACCTCTACTGAAGCCTCTGGTCTACAGTAGGGACTATTTTCTTTATGTCGTCGTTTCTGAAGGGACATTTGGTATGGTTCTGGTTCAAGAGGATGATGAGCTCCATGAGCACATTGTCTACTATTTCATTTGAAACTTAGCTGGTACTGAACTTAAATACTCTCACGTAGAGAAACTAGCCTTGATCGTCGTACATGTAGTTCAAATATTACAACATTATATATTTCTTTGAAAAACTACCATAGTTGCAGATATCAATCCATTTCAATACGTCCTCACCAGGTGTATCATGGGGGGAAATACAATAAGTGGATTGTTATTTTGCAAGAAATTTACCTCGTGTTTGCTTCGGTGAAGTCTAAGATATCACTAGTTTTTGTCAAGTTGATATCAAACTTCCCTCGACTACATGAGGTTGTTATTCACAATGATTCATTCACGGATGAACATATTTTCCTTATCTCGTCTTTGGACCCCTGGTATGGAGACATTATAATTTATCTTTAAACCTTGAAGCTATCCCAACATCTGTCGAGAGAAAATAAATGACGTATACAAAATCAAGATAAAAACTACCTTATCATCGACGAAACTTTGTATCCTCGAGGAGTAGAAAATATTTTTCATCATTTCTTGACTCACGAGGAATATGAGTTGATTCTCAATGACTATCACAACCAGGCTTGTGGTGGCAATCTATCTGGGCTTGCGACAACCCAACAAATATTGTGAGTTGGTTATTTTTTTGGTCAATTTTTAAAGATTGCGTTGAAGTGGTAAAAAAGTGTCACCCTTTATGGGTGTTCACTTAGAAAAATTTCTTGCATCCAACCCCTCTTCACCTAGTCATCACCGTCGTTCCCTTCACCAAGTGGGGGGTATATTTTATGGACTATAACCCAAATTCAGCTAGGGGGAATCAACATATTATTATGGCCATGGATTACTTCAATAAATGGGGAGAGGCCATTCCTACCATTAAATATGATGGTAAGACGACAACATTCTTCGTATTCAACCAAATTATAGCCTGATTTGAAATCCCAAAGGAGATTGTCACTAATCATGGAAGTCACTTTCAGAATAAAATGATGAAGGAGCTAACATCAAAACTAGGGTTTAAGAACGGTCATTCTTCCCTTTATTATCCCTAGGAAAATGGACAAGTAGAGTCGGTGAATAAATCTCTTAATACCATCTTGCAAAAAACTGTCAGCTAGAGTAAGTTTGACTGAATCTAATGCTTTACCCTTCTCTTTGGGTATATTGAACCTCGGTTAAGACTTATACTAGTTTTTATCCTTTCCAGTTGTAACATGGCATGGATTTGATCCTTCCGATTGAATGAGAAATCCCTTCCCTCAAACTGGCAATTGAACTCATACCTGACACATCCAATCTTGAAGAACACCTTGTGAACCTAGAGCATCTAGATGAGCATCATAGAGATGCCTCTATGGATATCGAAGTGAAAAAATGATGTGTTAAGGTTCAATATGATAGGTCTATCTTTCCTCGATAGTATGCTGAGAGTGAATTGATCCTCATGTATAACCAAGCCAAAGAAATATTTGGGGTAGGCAAGTTTAACCCCATGTGGCACGACCCTTATATCGTGCAATGTGTTTTAGAGAAAGGAGCCTATGAATTAGAGGATTATGAATGGAATATGTTGGATGAGCCCAAAAATGGGCTCTACCTTAAAAGGTATTACTCTTGAGCCCTCAAGCTTGGGTGTGATTTTTTTTATACTAGTGTGTCTTAGTTTATATACATCTTTTCCTTTGTGTCATCGACTTTCTTATCAAGTTTTCCCTTGGTTGGCAGATGTCAAAAAAATATTTAGTTTATGTAGGATTCACAAATGGTGTCATTTGTCATACACAAAACATGGCTTCCACCGCTTAAGTCCATTTACTCACCTGAGGGCCAACTAGTGTCTTCAAGTGGCGTTCGTCTAGAACCATCAATGAATAATGTGGTTGAGTATAGCGTCGTTATAGAGATTTTACACTACACCATTTCACATGGTGTTAGGTATTTAGAGGTTTTCCTGGAATCCCAGTTAGTCATATGTTAGTTGAATGGAAGTTACCATGTGTGAGAGACCCTACTCTACTCTGATGATTCCTACAGGTACAACTTTTGGAACAATACTTTGATTTTCTTACTTATAATCATATACCTAGAAGTTATAATCATGTATCTGATGCATATGCTAATTATATTTTATATTGAAATTTGTCACATAAATGAAGTAAAGAAAACACATTCATCAATGTACACATTGTAACATATATAAGTAAATCTGAGGACCAAATTTTTTATATTTCATCTTTTCAAAAAATATGGTGTCATAGTACAAAATGGGGCTCACACCCTCAAAATACATATATGGACGGTAAATATATGACCATGGAATCTACATCCGTTGTGCTGGATGCATATCATGATAGCACAATATGGATTTTGAAGGATCTTGGAAGAATCACACCCATGCATACGACACACCCACCACCTGTCGTTGTGTAGCCTTTGGCAGATCCTCCACCTGAACCATAGGAATCCTATGCATCAATCGAGACAGGTTCCCCTGCAAATTTTGCAGCACTCTCTCCACATATCTTCCTGCATGCTCATCTCCCCATCTCCTCCACCGACATCATGGGAATCCATCTAGTCATCATGGACCTACATCTTTGTAACAAATAAATCATCAATACTTTATGCCATACAAAAATATTTTCATTTTTTATTCTTTTTGAAAAAACACAAAAAATGAAATATATAAAAAAAATTCTTACCAATATCACCATAGTCGAAGCCTAGTGGCAAAGGCATATCTAGATCCCCTTTGCAGTTGATCCCAATATAGGGGTATTCATCAATGTCTATAACCTATCGACACACCCTACCACCTCCTAACCGCCTCATCACATCGATCCACAGTGACATGGTTGTATTGTGCAGTCTGTGTGGAATGATCTCTACTCTAGAGATCAAGCCTAGAACCCGCTCAAAGAAAAATCTACACAAGATGGATGCAAACCCAAATTTTATCTTTCTCCCTTGTTTGCAATCCATCAAATGGCTCTTCATGTTAGCCAACAGTGAGGTAGACCAGTCATAAATCATGGGTCGTAAACACTCCATTGCATAAAACATGAGTGGCCTTGATTCCTGGTGCAACGAGGTCGACCTCGAGATCCATGTAATAACAAGTATGAAGATCTTTAAAATCTGGTTCTCGATCACCCTAATTGGTATTTGTCTCCCTACTTTATTTTTTCCTGCAACACATTGGGTAGCAATGTAATCCTCTATGTTCATACCACCCGCAGCCCCCCGGGCTTTGAGATTCACTACCTTGTCTCGGTGAGACAATCCTATGATGAAATATATGTCGTCCACTTCAATACTAAATGGTTTCCCATCGATATTTAAGGCCTCTTTCTCCATATCCCAATATTTTACGAGCATCTGGAGTAACCTCACTTGAGCCCTCATTCATTTGATAACCCAAAATTTATAAAGGCCACATCATTTTAGAGCTAGTTGGGCCTCTGCATCCCATTCCAATGTTGCATATACCTCTTCATGCTCCCTCTCCCTCCATTCAAGCACCATCCTTCCAAATGAAAGTCATTTTTTGAGTCATTTTTTATAAAAAGAGTTGTTTGTGGACTTGTATGCCTCCATGCATGCGACCCGATGAACCATCACCTGCGTACACCCTAGTTTACATGTTGTGCCCCCTAAAACTCAAAAAATGAGGACTAAATTGGAATTTTAAACCACTAAAAATGAAGAGGAGGGGAAGGGAACTTACTTGGTCTAGACGGTTTTCAATTCCATTGATCATAGCTCCCGCAATAGACACATGAAGATCATGGAAAAAATGGCCTAAAATGCACTATGTGGGTGAAAAAACTCAAATGGTATGGTAAATAGTTTATTTTTTACTATTAGTATAAATTTGTTACCCACTTCATTTAGTTTGGGCTAGTTTTTTACCTTATGGACTAATAGTACAGTGGAAAGAGTTGGTTTTGGTGGTTTTGTCCAGAGATTTTTTCGGTTCCTAGCATCATACCGCCCATTCGTGACTTTGGCAGGTATTTTCTTTTACCAACACATAGGATAGGTTGTCACTCCATTTTTCATTATTTCATTTCCCTATGACTATAATCCATAGGCCTTAGGTATGAACCCATTTATTAGAGACACGGAACCTTCTTAATGCTACTAGAAGTTTCTTTATTAAGTGGTAGAGGCTTACCAAACATGGGTTCCCTAGTTAGATCCTTTGTGTCATTTGGTGCCCATGTAGAAGTTATTCCATAGGACTGGGAGTCCCTTATAGTTTCAATATGACTTTGCATTTGAACCCCATATTCTTATGCACAAGCATTCTGACCTGTACCTATGGGACTCCCCTCGAGTCTTAGTTAAGCTCATTTTCAAGTCTATAAAAACCGAAAAGATTGTTGAGTGAACTTGTCTCTTTCACACTCATTAAATGGTTTTGAAAGGATGTATATTTGGTGTAAGTTTAACCCTTTTTTGGACCAAGTAGAATAATTACAAAAAATGAACACTCTAGTCAACATTGGCTAGAAGAGTTCTCCCGGGTATTGTTTTATACTTTTTCGAGCCTAGGGGACTAAATCTACGAAAAAAGGACATTATTTGAAGTTAAGATGTAATTGAATTCCATTATCTTTCTTGTTGTTGGAACAGACCAATTTTGGGATAAAATCAACGAAGTTTTGAAGGAATCAAGATAGAAATCGGAAAATATAAGGCAACACCAAAAAATGGGGAGCGTGTTGGAAATAGAGGAAAAGAAACGTCGAGGAAAATCAATTACAAAGTGGGAAAATGTTGCGAAGCAATTGGAAAGTGGAAAAGCATCGACTTGGAGAATGGTTGGATCAAGGACTAGTCGATATTGAGTCATTCGGAAAGTGGACAAACCTAATCCACTTAAGGTTAGGGTTTTTGTAAGGGCTTTGTCCCATTTTGTTGTTTAAGTAGAATGTATTAGAACTATGAAAAAGGCTATTGGTTAGGAAGAGTTAGATGTTCTCGGTTTCATTCCCAGTCTAGATTTTGTTAGTCTATGCATGTTTAAATATTTTTTTTAAGTTTTGTGACAAATATTCCAATCTGTGGAGATCGGTAGTAATGGAGGAAGAAATGTACAGTGCGCGGCATTGGATTTTGCATGAAGATTAATAAAGAGATGAAGCGACGCATCATTGTGGACATAGTCCCAGGAGGGGGTGAACCATGGTATATCTGGGCTATGTGTGAATGTTGCAGTACTTTTTATTATATTTTCTTTAATGAGTTTATGTTGAACATGATAAAATGATAAAGGAAATACTATTGTGCACTAGGAATAACTGATGGAATCTGTAGAGCAGTACTAATGGATGAATGTCATAATTAGTATTCAGATATGAATCTTATGTTTCAGTACATGAATATATCTCATTTAGTATATGATGTTATAATGGTTGATGGAGTCATGTTGGAATAGTGATGTCATTGGTCGGAACTAGATCCAGCTAGGACAACATAATAAATGGGTATTTGAGGGATAGCAGTTGAGTAGATCTAATACCCCTGAGAGAGAAACACATCCCATCCCATGGTTGCATACATATGAGTCTTATGGCCACTCGTTAAATCCATATTGGGGGAGACTACACAGCTCACCCTGTGCGTTGTGTTTCCTTTTGGTATCCAGAAGGGCCGATGGTATAAGGGAAGTTGGTAATCATGTAGTAGAACCTAGGTCATCCCATAAATAGCCAACAATGGTTTTGTTGCTGGTTGGAACTCAAAATATTAGATCGGAAGGGATGAATCACGTAGTATAGAACGAGGTTTTAAGAAAGGGGATTTTTTTAGGTTGGAACCCCACGGAAGAGGAGATTGAAAGATGGTTGAAGTTCAAGAACTAGAGTTTTCCCACAAAGATAATAGAATCCCTAGGTTTAATACAAGACAATACTTGGAGAGATACATATTCAGTGAAATTCATGAGATTTTCTTCAGTGATATTCTTGCGTTATTGTCGGACTAGATAAAACTATTGGAAGATTGGTTGTTGTCATTGATGTCAACCCTAGTCATGGGTTTTGGACCGCAATATTGATGAAGGTATTTGGACATGAAGGAAAATGCACATGAAGATACAATACCCATGGATGGATAGTATACATCATGTTGTTTTCGGTGGTATGTGGCACATCACGTGGATCCTCATGGTTGAGGAGAAATGAATTTTTGAAGATGGCAAAGTGAATTAAAGAAGGAAGTACATGTAGGCCCTGAAGATAATTAAAGAAACGAATTACAAAATAAGAAAGTGTCAGGTCGGCCCTAATGTTAAAAGGAAGTGACATAAATGGTATAAATAAACATCATTATACATTCATTTTATACAAGTCAAATTTTAGAGGTAATAAGAAGAAAAGAAGGGTGTATTTCAAGGGAGGATGAAGTCTTTTGGTGATGTGTTCTAAGGTATGTTATTTTCAGGTCATCTTACCATTTTTGCTATAAATTTTTTTATAGAATGACCCAGATGGTGAAATATCTATGGTATTGATAAGACATATCAAGGTACCTCTGGTAAAAATTTCAGCTCTTGATTCGCTATAATTATGGAGATACATTCTGTGGAAGATAGGGTTTGTGACCAGTCCTAAAGCTAGTCAATAAATAGGTGTTCCAGGTAAAACAGTCATAACTTCTTCACCGAGAATCCAAATGAAGTGGGATAAATTTCAGTGGAAATATTACAGACTATAGTTTTGTTTGTTTGAGTTTCAAAATCGGATTTTAATTATTGAGCGCAAGTAATTCTATGCAAGTTCACTCTCCTGAATAGACCATAATTGAATAAAGTCTACCATTCTTTCTATAACCTCTTTTTGGGGAGGATTCAAGGAGTGAAAATTGGAGGATTTTCAGAGAATACATTGAGTAATATTATCTACAGGATCAGAGTACTCCAAGAATTGAAGAATTGCATAAAT
>ML783738.1:940520-962637 GCA_009831015.1 Picea engelmannii
ATAACTATTGATTATTTATCATATATTGTGCATGGTGTATTGTGGTGTATTGGTGTAACTCTTATACTATTGTTCATTGCTCATTGGATATAGTTGAATGGTTTAAGTATAAGTTGAAAACGGTTTTAAATTTTACTTGATATTGATTCACCCCCCTCTTTGTATCAACAAAAACGACTAAAAGATACCCATCTGAAAAATAGAGTTAGATCAATGGAGTGGACAGAAGAGAGTATCGTGCAATTGAAGAAGGTGAATAACAAATTCACGTTCGTAGTAGCAGGGTATATCTTTGAGTTTGTAGTATATACTTTGATGTATTACAGTGTAGTAGAGAAGGAGTTTCTTAAGGGCCCCAAGGGAAGGTACATCGGGTCATTGTACACTTCAATCAAGTGATTATTGCATGATAAAGGGGTATTAACCATGGAACCAAAGAGATAAACTACCCTACGTGCATGGGGGAGTTACGAGAAACATTGAGGAAGTTATGAGATGGAATATGAAATGGATAGAGGAGAGCAGAGTAAAGAGAAAGATCCCATTATGATGGATCAAGAAGAGATTCAAGAAATTATGCAGAAGGCAGGAACGACGCACAGTGGCAGAACCTACCAGTATAAGATCAATAGGAAGAAAAGAGCAGTAGCCAAGAGGGAAGGCTTGGAGAGTTATGAGGAAGAGGTAGAGGATCTTCATGTTATGGATCACATTGAATAAATAATGCGCACCACATATGAAAGAAAGACTATAGGAGAGAGATCTAATAAGGAATCAGGTACCCTTGTCCAGATCCAAATCAGTGTAGAACCTACAACCCCATGTATGATTAATGTAACATCCCCGACCCTCCAAAGGCAGGGCAATGCTACCAACACTTATGAATTTAGCCCTTTAAATCTCTGATACCATACTGTAACATCCTCTGGGATGCCAACCCACGTCAGGAGTAATGCTACTGTGGAATAACACTTATATAACATGTATTTAAATAAATTCAATACATTAACACAGCGTAAGCACATAATTACTGCTATCATACATAATCCATGGAATTAACAATAATTCATATGCACAACAACATTCATGATAACATATAAGCATCACAGGAATGCAAAACATAATATTAAGCAGAAATTGATACTTATCTTTGAAACTAGATGTAATTCACCAACTGTGCAAAAATTCCATGAACCTCCCAGCCTTAGACCAGGTCGTTGATCACTTTCAATAGTAGGTCATCCTCGAGATGTCACTAAGCTCCACCGGGTAAGGAATCCTAGGCTAGACAAGGTCAATGGGAAGACACCTAGTTATAGAGGAAGGATTTTCTCCCAGGAGTCACTTATGCCCACTACTCATAGACTCCCATTCCCCACATGCATGTCCCACCCTAGAAGTATACACCTTCACTGTCACCAAGACAGTCCTTCGGCTACTAACCTCCCTTTCCTTGGGCTTCAGCAATAGACCAGACTGAAAGTCTCAGAGTTTTGTAGCAACTACAGGACCCCTTCTAAGAGTTCTTACTTCCTCAACACACTCTCTCACCTAGAGAGAGTCGCTCACAGGTCTGGTGACCTATTCTTTTCAACTGCAACCACCTCCCTCACCTGGAGAGAGTGTTACACACCGGTCAGACAACCTGTTTCCTTCAACTCAGGTTCCAACGCAATCGGGAAAATATGAGGCTCAACATGAACATACATTGGCCATCAAGCCATCGGTAGTCAAGCACTTCATGGCCACAAAAGTCCATGAGAAACATAGACACGGGATTTCCCACACTGGTGTCAGACATACGCTACAACATAAGAAGGCTCAAAAAATATGGGACGCTTTGGTTTTCTCAACCAACAACACATGACGTATTCTTGGTTCTAGTTTTGGGACTGTGTAAGGGTGCACAAAGATCTCACGCACAGGCTTGAACTATCCAGGTAAGGGATATGAAAAAAAACATGAAACAAAGGTCGATCATGGACACCCTTGAGTTCAGACGGAGGATGGAAAATTGGAAGGTCGAACCCCCAGACCCAGGTGATGGCTGGAGGAATGAAAAAATACCCAACATGGCTTATTACTATCATTTTAACTGCATACGGCCAGGTCGACACATGTCTCCCATGAAGGTGCATGCGCTGCATCAGTATGCATTCCTCTCTAGGAACTTAGGACAAAATATATACATTTACACAGTACTTTGGAATAATAATAAATTATTATTCCCAAGGGCTTAAGCCCCCAAGATTAGCCCCTCTTTCTTACCTTTCATCCCCCTCTCCCTTACCCAGGCTTTGTGGAATCTTAGTCCCCCATCACTCATTCATCGTGGTCGGTCCACACGCAAAGATGTTTATCTTTTATTAATAATCTGCATAATTACATGTACAAAATCAGGCTCCTGGCCTTTAACACTCAGGCTCTCTAGCCTAATAAACACATAAGCCTATCAACATATCAATACTCATCTCACCAGCCTACAAAACATAATTTACAAAACATGATTACAATAGGGCTCGTCCTTTGGGATATTACAATCCCCTCCCCTTATTTTTGCATTGTCCTCAGTGCAACTTTCACAAAGCATCCGCAGGATTTTGAAAATCTTCAAAAAGATGCGGGTATTATGCCCACATAACATCCTCATGCTCACATGTCACATCCTTAGGACCGTACCGGGTCCACTGGACCTTTACAAGCCCTATAGCTCGATTCTGGAGCTGTTTTCTTTTCATGTCCAATATGCGCACAGGATGCACTTGCAAGACACCTTCTTGCTCCACCTGAATCACATTCCAATCGATAACATGATTAGCATCAGCTATATATTTATTAAGCAATGAAACATGAAACAAATTGTGTACAGTCATGGATGCAGGTAATGCAAGCATATATGCAATTGGCCCAATCCTTCCTAGGATTTCAAATGGCTCACAAAATTTGCCTGCCAACTTGGCACAGTTTCCCAACCTCAGGGAAATTTTGTTAGCTGTCACTTTCAGTAAAACATGGTCACCCACTTTAAACTCCCTGCGGGTTCTATTTTTATCAGCATAAATTTTCTTTCTGTCTTGGGCATCTTTCAAATTCTACTTAATTTTTAACATCTTCTCTTCCATTTCCTTGAGAAAATCTGGCCCAAATATTGCTCTGTCAGCTAGATTATCCCAGCTTACTGGAGTATTTCACTTTTTTCCATAAAGTGCTTCAAATCGGCTCATCTTCAACGATGCTTGATACCCATTATTGTAGGTTAATTCTACCAAGTTCAGGTAGTCTTCCCATTTCGATGGTTTGTCCATCACATACATTCTCAATATGTCTTATATCACTCGATTCACCCGCTCTGTCTACCCATTTGACTCAAGATGGTAGGTTGTACTGAAATTCAAATTCGTTACTTCCAAAAATTTGAGGTAAATTTTGGGTCTCTATCAGACACAATTGTCTTAGGAATTCTTTTCAATCGTGCTACTTCCTTCATAAAAATATCAGCAACATCTGCTACCTTATGAGTGGTATTTAATGGAATGAAATGGGCATATTTTGTAAGCTTGTCCACAACCACCATAATGGAATCATGCTGCTTTCCTATTCTGGGCAATCCAGTGATGAAATCCATTGTCACCACTTCCCACTTCCACTCAGGAATGGGTAAAGGCTGTAGCAACCCTATTGGGTGCCTATGCTTAGCTTTAACCTTCTGGCACTCCATACATCTGGTGATGTATTCAACAATCTCTTTCTTCATACATGGCTGGAAATAATGGCTCTTGACTACTTCCATGGTTTTCTAATATCTAGGGTGCCCTGCATCAAGGACATTATGCATTTCATGCAAAATTATACATTTCAAGTCATGGACATTAGGTACGTAAATTCTATTCTTGTACATAATTACTCCATCAGCCCCTAGTTTATAAATATCCACTTTCTATTTCATCTTACCTTGTTGTAGCTTTGCTACCAAATCTCTATACTGCAAATCTATATTTGCAGCCTCCAAAATTCTACCCTTTATATTAGTTTGGTACATGCTAATGGTTGTAGCATGTAAGCTATGCAACTTTCTGCTAAGTGCATCAGCCACCTTGTTTTCCTTCCCTTTGATATGCTTGACATCAAAGTCGTATTCACACAGAAAATCCAGCCACCTACTCTGCCTAGCATTTAGGGTGGGCTGGTCAAACAAATATTTCAGACCATTGTGGTCTATTCTCAATTCAAGTCTCCTCCCCATGAGGTAATGTCTCCATTTTCTCAAAGTGTGAACGATTGCTGCCAACTCCAAATCGTGAGTGGCAAAAAAAATTTCGTGCTCTTTCAGCTTCCTGGACTCATAACAGATTATGAATCCATTCTAGCTGAGGAATCCTCCCAACCCTTCCTTGCACGCATCAGTGCATACCACGATATCTTCATTTGGGTCTGTGATCCTCAAGATTGGAGCATTGGTTAAAAATTGCTTCAATTGTTGGAAACTTCTCTCATAATCCTTTGTCCACAGAAACTTCTTCTCCTTCCTTTGCAAAGAAGTGATAGGGTGAGCTATCCTTGAGAACCCTACAATAAACCTTCTGTAATAGCCTACTAGACCCATAAAATATCTAACTTTCGCCAAATTCCTTGGCGCTGACCATTATCTGATGGCCTCAACCTTCTCAAGATCCACAACGATCCCTTCTTATGAAATAATATGCCCCAAGTAATGTATTTGTTCCTGATAAAATGAGCATTTGCTCAACTTGGCATACAAATGGTGTTCTCTTAGCACTTGCAGCACCATCCTCATGTGTTGTTCATTCTCTTCCTATGACTTGGAATACACCAAAATTTCATCCAGGAAGACTATGAAAAACTTTTCTAGATAGTCCCTGAACACACCATTCATCAAGCACATAAAAACAACAGGTGCGTTCGATGGCCCAAACGACACCACCGTGAACTCATAATGACCATACCTTGTTCTAAAGGTGGTCTTTCTAATGTCTTCATCCTTTATTCTTACCTAGTGATATCCCGATCTAAGATCTATCTTCAAAAATATCTTCACATCCTTCAATTGATCGAAGAGGTCATCAATCCTCAACAGAGGGTACTTGTTCTTGACAGTTACTTTGTTTAATTGCCAGAAATTGATGCACAACCTCAACATTCCATCCTTCTTCTTCATGAATAGAACTGGGGCACCCCATGGTGACATGCTTGGGTGAATGTACCCCTTCCTCAGAAGCTCTTCAAGTTGCAACTGAAGTTCCTTCAGCTCTGGTGTGCTCATTCTATAAGGAGCTTTCGACACTAGAGCTTCTCTAGGCATCAAATTTACAAAGAAATCGATATTTCTCTTTGGAGGTAGTCTGGGTGCCTCCTAAAATACATCATCAAACTCTTTTAGTACTGCATGGTCTCCAATATTTGAGACCTCATCCTTATATTCTTCGTCCATATGGATTGCAAACAACTGATAGCCTTTCATGTAGCATTTCTTCAGCTGTAATGCTGAAATTTCTCTAAAAACTACAGCTCTGGGAATTCCTTGGACTGTTTTCATATTCCCCTCCTCATCCAGGCAAGTAAATTCCTTGTTACAACATTCCAGGAGGGCATGGTGTTGTTCCAACCAGTCCATCCCAATTAAACAGTCATAAGAGCCTAAAGGCAAAATATTCAATTGAGCCTTCGTGCTCAAACCTTTCATGTCCACGGGATAGGACTTAACCAACTCAATGACTTTCCTCTTGGTTCCTATAGCCAACTGCACTAACCAAGACTTTTCATGTTTGCTTCTTGATAAATGCAAAACTTCCACCACTCTAGGATCTATATAACTATGGCTAGCCCCTGAATCAATTAAAACAGTAAGTGGTTGGTTGTTAATCATACCTTCCACTTCAATCATGTGCGATTGAAATTCAGCTTGCTTGTTGTCCAGGGCTGCGTAGATCCTTGGCATTCTACTGCCCATGTCCTCCACTTTTTCATCTTGATGAACATTATGGATGACTCTTGCTTTATCATTTATGTGGGGGAAATATCTGTACCTATTGTTTCCTTTACAACCCCAACACTCCATAGATGTCTACCTTGGCAATTTACCACCCACTTCAGCCTTTCTGGGCTCTCTAAAAGATGGTTGTCCTTGAGGACTATTTCTGAAGAAGGGAGGCTTGTTGCCCTTCTGCCTTTGTTCCTTCTTGAACTTCTTCTTGTCTTCCCAAGCCTTCTGGAAGGTAGGATTTTCTCTCTATTGTTCATATAAACATTTCACTCTTCTTATTGTTTCTTCCATAGACTTAGGGTCATCATACTGAATCTTGTCACCAATAGAAGGTGGTAATCCACTTAGATACCTTTAAATATTGACAGTCTCCTCCTTGATGAACATAACATACTTCAACATTTCCAAAAATATTCACTCATATTCATCAATGGTCATGCTGCCCAGTTTGAGTTCAAAGAACTCTTTCATCTTTCTGTCATAATATCTTTTAGTCAAATATTTTTTCTTGAAATACCTCTTGAATTCCTTCCAAGTGATATATTTCTCTCTAATGTGATGCACTTGCACAAGTTGATCCCACCACATGGATTCTTTTCCTTTTAGTTGATACATCACAATTGTTTCTTCGGCACAAGAGGAATAATTCTACAATTGGAAGTACTTCCTCATGCCTAGCAACCATGTCTCGACATCTTATTCCTTTTGGTGTTCTCCATCAAATGTGCAAGGATTAATCTTATTCATTTATCCTTTCAGTTCATCCACTCCATACCTCCTATGCTTTCTGGTAGGAGATGGGCTTGAACTACCATGTGTTTCTTTACTAGAATTATATGGGGAGGGACGACGATGTCTGCTAACACTCCTCGATCTTATTTTCCTCTCAGGGGTCCTGCAACTCCTTATTTTGCTTGTGTCACTCTCCTTTTCCAAAAAATTTAGATCCTATCCAGGCTCCACAACAACTTCAAGCTGAATTCACCCTGTTTAACCTAATTTTTCTTGAGCCTTTTGCTATCAACTCGGCGAGCCTGGGCATCTTTTTGCAATATTTCAATTATTTTCATCATATGCCCTTGCTTATCCCTCTCCTTTCTGTGCCCATTGGAGTTCGATCCTTCAAATTCCAAGTTGGCATCCATTCCTTTTCTTTCATTCTCTGAACTAGAGGCAATTCACGCCTCTTCCATTTCTTTGCACTTGGTGGCAAATCTGACCAGTTCTGGCCCTCGTCAACTTCTGCAATCTCAATGTGAAGACAGCTAGAATTTTTCATGCCATCTTTCCTTAACAAATTCCACACATTCAAAACCAACCCGACTTTAAGAAAATGTTTCTACTTCATGAATATTTTATGCTCTGCTCAGCTCTGCAACTTTTAGGTGATAGCCCACTCTTTCTTAGTCCCCAGCGCATGCGATCACGGGTTGTGACCAAACGCTAGACCACTATCTCTCAAGTTCTGGTTACCAAACTCGCGACATCAGGTGGATCAACGTTCCACATCTACACGACATCCAATGGTTGGAACCCAATGTGGTCCTTCTGTCATCGAATTTTCAAGACTTCGGGACTTTGGGGTTTTGGAACTTTTGACCTCAGAAGTTCCCAGACTTTTTTCCTCCAAATCTTCTGACATCCGAAATTCCGATTTACTTTATCCCCTTCAAGCCCACATAACACAATTGTTTCCAACAACCACAGTGGCATGTGGCATGCTTAGGAGGGTCCATGTCCCATTCGGTGACATTGTTAGGTCCTACCACGTTCACTTTTCTTTTCAGGAGTTTGGGTTTCAAGAGTTTGTGTGTTAGCACATCTCTCTTTTCCCGATAGCCAAAATTGTGAAATTGCGATTTACTTTCTGCTTGATCCAAGGTCAAGTTTTATTCTTCTGATCTACAGTGTTTGGGACTTTATAGTTTCAGGCATCGAGAGTTCATGCATCAACACATCTTGCTTTTCCTAATAGCCGAAATCACGATCTTCTCCTTCGCTCGATCCTATGGTCAAGCTCTTTCCTTACGATCTACGATGTATATCTTTTCAGGCATCGGGAGTTTGTGCCTTAGCACATATCACTTTTCCTGATAGTCAAATCCCCAAAAGGTTTCCAGGATAACTCTCCTGCACCTTCTTCAGATCTGATGATCATGAGGGATCTCCTTCCCTCTCAATCAGATCCAATGGCTCCAACACTTCGTGTGTTGCACTCTCTCTCTCTCTCTCTGAGGTCAAATACCACACTAACTGCAATTTTGTAACACGTCCAGGCATCCCCTTGGAACTCAGAAGTAATCTAAGGTTAAAAATTAGTCCCTCTAGACACAATTTCTGCCTGAAACCTCGAGTCCAATGGCCCCTTATCTGGCCCATCGAGGCTCAGCATTGAAAACCTTCACTCTGATACCAAAATGTAACATCCTTGACCCTCCAAAGGTTGGGAAATGATACCAAAACTTATGAATTTATCCCTTTAAAGCTCTGATACCATACTATAAGATCCTCATGGCTGTCAATCCATGTCAGGAGTAATGCTACTATGGAATAGCACTTATGTAACATGCATTTAAATAAATTCAATACATTAACACAGAGTAAGCACATAATTATGGCTAGCATACATAATCCATGGCATTAACAATAATTCATATGCACAACAACATTCATGATAACATATAAGCATCACAAGCATGCAAAACATAATATTAAGCACAAACTAATATTTATCTTTGAAACTAGATGTAATTCACCAACTGCGTGTAGACCTTCCATGAACCCCCTAGCCTTAGACCACGTTGCTCATAAATTTTCACAGTAGGTCACCCCCGAGCTGGGACTAAGATCCACCGAGAAGGGAATCCTAGGCTAGGCAAGGTCAATTGGAAGACACCCAGTTAGAGAGGAAGGATTTTCCCCCAGGAGTCACTTATGCCTACTACTCACAGGCTCTAATTCCCCACATGTTTGTCCCATCCCAAGAGTATACACCTTCATTGTCACCAAGATAATCCTTCAGCTGCTAACCTCCCTTGCCTTGGGCTTCATCAATAGACCGGACCAGAAGTCTCAGAGTTCTGTAGCAGCTATAGGACCCCTTCCAGGAGTTCTTACTTCCTCATCACACTCTCTCACCTAGAGAGATTCTCTCACAAGTTTGGAGAACTGTTATTTTCAACCGCAACCACCTCCCTCACCTAAAGAGAGTGTTACACACCGGTTATATAACCTGTTTCCTTCAAATTGGGTTCCAACACAGTCAGGAAACTACGAGGTTCAACACAAACATACACTAGCCAGTAAGCCACCTGTAGTCAACCACTACATGGCCACAACAGTCCACAAGAAACATATACACGAGCTTTCCCACATTGGTGTTAGTAAAATGCTACAACATAACAAGGCTCGATAAATACGGGATGCTTCGACTTTCTCAACTGGCAACACAGGATGGATTCTTGGTTCTGGTTTCGGGACTGCGTAAGGGTGCACAGAGATCTCATGTACAGGCTTGAACTGTCCAGGTAATGGATCTGGAAACAAACACCAAACAAAGGTCGATCATGGACACCCATGAGTTTAGACGGAGGATGTCGAATTGTAACGTCAAACCCCCGGACCTAGGTGATGGTTGGAGGAATGCAGAAATCCCCAACATGGGTTATTCCTATGGTTTTAACTACATGTGCCTGGGTCGACACATGTCACCTATGAAGCTTCATGCGCTCCATCAACATGTGTTCCTCTCTAGGAACTTAGGACAAAACATATACATTTACACAGTACTTTGGAATAATAATAAATAATTATTCCCAAGGGCTTAATCCCCCAATATTATCCCCTCTTTCTTACCTTTCAGCCCCCTCTCCCTTACCCAGGCTTTGTGGAATCTTATTCCCCCATCACTCATTCATCGTGGTCGGTCCACATGTAGAGATGTTTATCTTTTATTAATAATGTGCATAATTACATGTACAAAATTAGGCTCCTGGCCTTTAAGGCTTAGGCTCTCCGACCTAATAAACACATGAGCCTATAAAATTTTCAATACTCGGCTCACTATCCTACAAAAAAATATTTACAAAACATGATTACAACAGGGCTCGTCTTTTGGGAAATTACAATTAACATATCAACAAAGAAAGAGATGTTTAGAGAAACAGTGACCGGAAGTTAGAGGAATCTAGGAGATCAGAATAGAAGTGAGGGTACAAGAGGAAGTACCATCAATAGTGTAGGTAGTGGTATAAGAGGAAGTACTTGTAGTAATACCATTTGGAATTCAAATCCAAACAACAATACACAGATAGTAGTACCATGTGGAGCAGGTACAACACATTCGAAAATGGTAGGTGTAGATCCAATGATACGATTACCATAATTTCATGGGGATGGATCAAAAGACCCAAAGAAGCACCTATTCATGTGTGAGAGAATATGGGAAGCGAAAAGAGTCATTAATGAGGCAGAAAAATTATCACAGCTAGCAATAACATTCAAAAACTGCACATTGGATTGGTACATGAATCTAGCAGTAAACAATCCACAGGGTGCGTCGGGAACAATAGTAGAGATCAAACATGCAATGAACACTGAGTTTCAGAGACTGAAATCATAGGATCAGTTTATGAATGATATGATTGAGTTTAGACAAAAACTAGGAGATTTTGTATGGGACATTAATCAAAAGTTCAAGACATTGAAAGGTAAACTGAAGTATCCCATTTCTGACATGCAACACAGAGAGTTGTTTATAAATTATTTGTTACCACATTTCAAATATCCATTGAGATGGCATAAATTTCAAACCCAGGAAGAGGTATTGCAAGAAGTGATGCAGTTGAAGAAGAATCAATATAATCATAAAGATCCAGCTATAGAGGAGCTAAAGGAAGACCTGAAGAAATTGACTGTGCAATTAAACCAGAATAAAAGTAGGGAGAAAAGAGAAGCAGTGTGGTGTACCCTATGCAGATCAAAGGGACATCACAAGAATGAGTGTACAACATTTTATCAGTACTTGGGAGTAGTACTACCAAATCTATTGCCTAGAGGAGGGCCTTGGTGTGAAATATACAAGACACATGGGCATGATATTTATCACTGCCTTATGATGCATAAGTACAAGACAAAACCAAAGATACTTTATGTAACTTTTGTAATTTAGTGGGACATGGAGACAAAAATTGTAGAACCCTAGTTTTAATAAAGGAAAGAACCTCAGATGCATACATGATGAAGGTTGAGTTGATGGAAGGAAAAAATGCACCACAGTTTGGTAATGCATAACAATTTCAAGCAAGGCCATAGTTTCAACAACCCCAACAATCTAATCAGACACCACAGTATCATCAACAGAACATGGATCCATAGGGTAACAGAGGAGGATTCATAGTTAGAGGAAGAGGATGAATGGGAAGAGGAAGAAGGCCTATTATCTGCCATAATTGTCAACAACAAGGAAATTATGCCAGATATTCTCCTCAACCAACAACAACATGTATGTACTTTCACACAACAGATCACGCGACAGGAGATTTCTTGAAGTTAATGATGAATATCCATAAGAATAGGAATCTAAATAACTATAATTTCCAATGGATTGTTGCATAAATAAGGGATTCTGCGAGGAACATCAATATAGTGACTAGAGGAGGAGTGAAGATAGAAGAAGATGAACATGACCAGAAGAAGGAATCTCAGTGTTGGATTCAGAAGAACACCCAACCACAACAACAGTTTGACGCAAAGAATGAAAAGTAAACTTTCAAGGAAGCAAAGAAGGTGTTCCTAAAGGAGAATGTATCATCCACATATAATACTACGCTGAGGTACGATACTCCTATTTTTGATATGCCTCAGTCTTTGGATCATACTTGCAAATGAGAAAAAACAGGGAAAGTAAGTAACTTAAAGGATTTCCTGGAATATTTCTTTAAATTACTTAATGATAAGAATGTCATGGATTTGTTTATATGTATTCTTGAGAAATATAACATATATGAAGAGGTAGGAACATAGCCAAAGAAGATTAATCGGGTCCACAGAAAGAAAAGAACTAGCAGAGAGTTCATATTGAATGCAAATATAGAAGACTTTAACATGGGAAATGTTATCCTAGACTTAGGATTATATGTCAACATTTTTCCAAAGAAGACTTGGGAAGCAATGGGAGAACCTACACTAGGGTATTCCAATATCCAATTGAAGCTAGAAAACCAGAAGGGAGTGATTCCCATAGGTAGATTGAAGAATACAATAGTGGACCTAGATGGTGTGTGCACAACAACAGACTTTGAAGTGATGGATATGGTGGATGAGTATATACCATTTCCAAAACTATTGGGAATTTATTGGGCCTTTGAAAATCAAGACATAATTAATTTAAAGACTAGAAATATAATATTTGAAGATGGGAATTTTAGGGTAGTACAACCTTTAGATCCTTCAGATTGTGAAATATTTGTAGAACCTGTTTCTGACAGTGTTCTAGAGGATGATGTGAATGATTTGTATAGGACTACTGCGCGAGATGAATATTATGTGAATCCAAATGCATATGGAGTGCTTAGTTGGAGGAGTATTAACTCTAGCATGTCAGATTCAGATACTAGAGTAGAAAACTGATAGAAAAGATTGCATAAAGTCTCTACTAGGTGTGCCATAGTTACACACACAGTAATATGGGTTGGGACAGAAGTAATATACTTTCCCACATTTACTAAAGAGGACATTTTATAAAACTTCCTAAAAAATTTCAAATTAGAGGTTTTGGATAGTCAAAGATTATTAGTGTTGTATATAGCATTGAGGGACACACTTGAATGATGGTGGGGTGCACATAGAAGGTAATTTAGTACTGGTATTAGTGTAAGCGACTGATGCACATAATATTTGGTAGGAGTCAGCAAGATATACCCTTACAAAAGTATGATGGAAGAGGGAACCCAAGACACCACAAATGATTGTGTCACTGACTGGAGATTTGTACCACCAGGGGAATGGATGCATTACTTTATTCATACATTAGAACGAATATCTAGTAATTGGTATAAGGAGAAGGAACTATGCAGAGAAACTGCAAGTTGGGGCGTAATGCAGCAAAAATTTATAAGGACCTTTGCATTTGAAAGTGAGAATCCATGGGTGGATCTAGCATTACATAGGATCAAAGGGAATATATTTGAAGAGTATGGGGTAGATACCGTGACAATAGATAAAGATTATAGAAAATAAACACTTTTTTGACTGACTCTCCAACTAGGGGGTCAAATCCATGTTCCATGAAGAGATGCATCATCAGATTCTCATTTGTCGAAGAGTTTGGTTCTACAGGGCATTTTTTACCCCAACACTTTTTTTTGTAACTGGAATTTTCGCACCCTTGCATGGGTCAATAATGTAATAGGTCTGCATGAGTCATATTTAGGTCAGTTACCTTGGGATCGGTTCATTGGGAGAGTTCATTTCACTGAGGTTTTTTAATCCTCAGGATAGCAATTGGGCTTTTCAGCCTTATTGATTTCCCTTGAGTTTTTCCCTCACACTTACAATAATTCCTCCAAAGTGGTGAAGGGTGTTCTAATGGGCTTATCTCTTGGTAAATTTTATTAGGAAATGATGTAAATGACCATGAAAGACATATTAGAAAGTCTCTCGGAATTCCCTTGAGTCTAGATTAGTTTTTTTTAAATTCATTAATTTTTAATTAAATTTCCCTAAGTTTGGAGGTTTAATTATTTAATTAACTAAATATTTTTGGGCAAAAATTATAAAAACTAGGTCCCTGGACTTTTGATAGGGGTATTTGTGCTCAAAATAAATGGAATGAGACCCCCAACATCCTTGTACCAAGTTTCAGCTCAGTCGGACAACTTTTTCTATGGGTTTGTCCACCTGGAGTGTCAGTCAGTCAAAAACAAAAATTTTAATTGCTAAGTCTTGACATAACAAAAATGTAAAAATTGTAATAATGAGTTAAAAGAATGATGTGAAGGTGGATAAATATTGAGATAATTTTCTTAAGCCTAAACCTCCCACCCAAATTATTCTAATCTTTTTCTAAACCCCTCACCCCCTCACTCACTCAACCCTCATGCCCTCCTAGGAAAGTGACGACCCCCTTCTAGAGAAAACTCAAGAAAATCGATTTTAATGGGTGATGGCCCCCTTTCTTGGTTGGTGTGTCTTCCCTCACCCCCCACGTCACCCTCTTGATCACCCCACTCCCTTTCCTACATTTAATCCACTCCTTTCCTCTCCTCTCCCCCAAATGGTGAGCCCTCCAAGGAGAGTTACGCCCCCCCCCTCTTGTGGATCTTCTAGAAAAATATTTTAAAATATTTTTGGGGCCTCTCCTCTCACTTGGCACGCATCCCCTAGATTCCCACTACCCTTTTTTGTGGTCCCAACACTCTCTCACTCATCCACACCCTATATCTACCTCACAAACCCTAGATGGTGCGCCCTACCCTTGGGATCTCCTCTTATGCTTGGTGGTGGACACTTGGCATTAATCCAAGAGAGGTAGGTTTTCCTCTCCAAGTACAAATAGATCCCTCTCCTCACTTCCTATTTACCATATCTTGATCTATTGTTATGCTACTTGATTTTCCATTCTCTCTCTCTCTCTCTCTCTCTCTCTCTCTCTCTCTTGTTCCATCTTTCTTCCATTCTTTGGCTCTTAGGGTTTTGAAGCAAGTATTTCTCCAAGATCCATTCTTGAGTAATAAAGGAGAAAATTTGGAGGATCATTGGAAGAGCAACAAGTATTTTTTTTCTTTCTACATGTGAGGTAAACTTGTATATGTTTGATTCAATTTATGCATAGCCTAGATCTTGGGTAAAGTATTGTATTTAGGTAGGTCTAAAAACGAGTATTCTTGTAGATCTATATATGTGAGTTGCTAGATAGGGTGCAAGTATTTCATCTTATTATCACATTCAACCATATTATCTTTGTATGCATAGATCTTGCTAATTTGTTTGCAGGTTTGGCTTCAAGGGTTTTATTGGGAATGCCTCAAGGACGAGTCCTCCCTTATAGCACACATAAGCTCCTCTTTCTCTCTCTTCTTTTCTCATTATTTCTTGTTTATTTTTCTATAAATATTTTAGCTAACTTAACATCTTAGAGTGGTCATCTAAATCTACTTTTTTCATAAAATTTTCTATGTAAAAAATTTCTACCAAAACTAGAAATTTTTCTTCATCCTTGCTTGTTGTGTGTAGCTTTTCCAACAAGCATACCTTGCTAGTTTTTGCAGGTTCAGATCTGGTTGAGAGGATTATGCTACCCCCAAAACATCCACACAACACTCCAAGACCCTTCTCTTCAAGTGGATAACATTCTCAACCTTTCTCTTTGATTCTTCTAGCTTCTTGTGCTTATCTTCCTTCATTTCTTGTTGATTTTAGTAGCTCATAGCTTGGGAGGAGGATTGGTACGTCCTACCTCCAACGTGTGAGCTTGGGTAAGATCTAGCTTTGAGTTCTTCATCTCTAAATCACTCTCCTAAGCTAGGATGTGGGGTTGGTGAGTTTCATGTAGTGGTTTCTTGCTTGCCTTGCTTGCTTTTTCTCTTGCTTGCTTCTCTCTTTTCCTCTATCTCTTTCTTTCCAAGTTATCTTCTAAGTTTAATAATTTCCTACACTTTGGGAGAGGAATACCCCAAATTGTGATGCTAGGGTTTTAATGTGCTTATGATCTATTCATGCTTTAAATTTTAAATATTCTAGATCTAGATATCTACACACACTAGTGCTTAGCTTAAGCCCTTGGGGCATAATCAACTTACTTAGATATATTAGCATGTTATAGGATCCTTTCAAGATCTATTTTGTTTACATGCTTTAATCCAATACACTAAATTTTCTATGCTTTAATGGTTTAGCAAGTGATTTGTTTTTCATGTTATAAAATCCTAACGCCATTTGCCACCATACTTAAGTGAATGTGTTGTTGATGAGTTGATAGTGTAGGCATGTAACTAAATCTCTCAAGATTTCTTTCATACTTAGTGCTTTCTATTAAACAAACATAAGATAAGTGGTGATAAACTTGATCTTTCTTCTTTCTCCTTTGGGCAAGTTGTTCTTGCTTTGTGCTTTAGTTTTATTTCATAACAAGTTACTCACATTAATGATCTAATGCATGATGATAAACTAAATCATTATTGAGCTCTCTTTTAATGCTTTATATGTGTTAATGCTCTCCATTCTTATGCTTAAATAACACACTTTCTAGGCTCATAAAAGTTTCGGTTTTGACATTAAATCACATTTTTAAGGCATCATAAAATCACTAGAACACTTCAAAACACACCTAAAAGTCTAACCAATTGATATACATACTTAATAGACTTAATAGGGTACTTTAAACCACCATATTCACAATCTAAAATGGGGATTGAGGAGGAAAATGGAAGGTGATAAGCCGAGGATAGTCTCACGGTGTGAAGGAGAGTCCTTTCTGTAAAAATTCAATTCTTTGGGCTGATATGCTTAGCTAGGGTGGGCCTCGTTGCTTCACTTCTTGAGCATCTAGCAGCTATTTGGCAATAAGTGGAGGAGGTTTTTGGTGAACATCTAATAAGGGTAATACAATATTTTCAATCTTAAGAACCCTTAACTCACTAAGTAATTAAACCTTGGGCATAATACTTGTATTTCAATATTTCATCTAAAAATACCTTGTGGGTTAAATAATTAAGTGTTGAGTATCATAATCATTGTGGAATACTTGTGCCTTAACTTTTAAATCTTCTAAGTTTTCCTTTGATTTGTGAATGTTGATGTTGTCATTAAGGAGTATTCCAATAGATTAAGTGTTATCGGGGAATGCTTAGGCCTAATGTGTTGATGATGTTGATGCCTTGATCTTCTTTAAATCTTGCACATTGAAATAGCGTGGTTAGCTTGTTGTGTTGTATCATTTTATATTTCTAGCATTTCTTATTTGTAAATACTTGTATCTAATCTTTTTGAAGTAATTATTCTTTTGCAATCTTGGAGTCATATTGTAACAAAACACCCTTTAACTTTAGTTGACCCCATTGCCCAACCTTAGGCACTAGTCTTAGTTGACTTAGGGAAAGGGCTTCCTTAACATACTAACCTTGCATCTTGCATTGCTGCTTTTTCATCATAGGTTAGACTCCCCCTAAACCTTAACAAATTAAAATCAAATCCTAGAACTTAAACTCTAAATCTTATCTAGAAACTAGGGTCTACCCCCCTTGGCTTCCCTAGGAGTAAGCCTAGACGAAAGAGGTTTTGGTCAAAGTGATAGTGTGGGATGTGAACCTAGTCATTGTGCCTCCAAGGACACACTAAGTGAGCTGGAATTAGCTCATGTCTGCAAGTTTGTATAAGGATGACAACACACTTGAGCAATTAGTTTACTGTTATCAAGTCACATAGGATGAATAAATAGAGGAAAAACCATGCGACATACATATATTAGAGGGGGAAGGGGAAAGAGGATTGGAAGGACCCCTGTTACAATAAAAATATTGTATTGCACCTATGAATATTAAAAAGGTCGATATTGGGACTCAAGAGAAACCCAAGATAGCCAACATTGGAGATTACTGGGATAGTGAGACAATGGAAAAGATAATTGAAGTACTATGTGAGTATAGTGACTTATTCCCAACCACATCTTCAGAAATCAAAGGGGTATCAGGAGAACATGGGGAAATGAAGATACCCCTCATACCATAGGAAAGACTAGTTAGACATAGACCATACAAATTAAACCCTATCTATAACCAAAAGGTTAATGCAGAAATTGACAGAATGCTAGAATCAGGAATCATAGAGCTTGTGGAAGAATCATAGTGGATTAGTCCAATGGTGGTCTAGGAGAAGAAGACTGGAGGGATTAGGATATGTGTTGATCTGAGGAAATTAAATGATGCTTTCCTACATGATCCTTTTCCTACTCCATTTATAGATGAGGTTTTAGAGAATGTGGGAGGACAGGAAGTGTACTCTTTCACAAATGGATTTTCAGGTTACCATCAGATCATAATTGCTTCAGAGGACAAGTACAAAACTACATTTTCAATAGAGTGGGGATCATATTAGTACATAGTAATTCCATTTGGTTTAAATAATGCACCAACAATATTTTCTAGAGTAGTAGTAGATGCATTCAAGGATTTTATACATAAAGTTTTAGAGGTTTATCTGGATGATTGGACAATATTCATTTTATTGAAGGACCATGTAGAAATTTTGAGGTTAATGTTAGAAAGATGTAGGCAATGTCAGATCTCGTTGAACATTAAGAAATGTATATTCAACACATTGTTTGGAATCCTACTTGGGAACATTGTATGCAAACAGGGATTGATAGTAGACCCTGTCAAGATTATTGTTATTGTCAATTTACCACCACCAAAGTAAGTGCACTAATTGAGAGAAACATTGGACCACACATGGTATTGCAGGAAATTCATAAAGGGCTATGAAAATATTACTACACCCATGGAGAAGTTACTGAAGAAAGACATCAAGTTCCAGTGGAATGATGAATGGAAAGAGAGCTTGGACATACTAGAAGAGAAGATGGTGACAACACCAATTTTGAGCTTTCCATATTCGAAAAAAGAATTTCATGTGGATGTGGACGCTTCATCCATTGCACTTAGAGTAGTTTTGGCACAACCAGGTGAAGGATACATTGATCACCTAATATATTTTGCTAGTAGAAAATTGTTTGAGTGTGAAAAGAACTATAATACTACAAAAATGGAAGGTTTGGCTATGGTATATTCCCTACAGAAGTTCAGACATTATTTATTGGGTCAACATTTTAATATGTTTACAGATCATTCTGCTCTGAAGTAATTAGTTAACAAGCCAGTGTTGGGGGGGAGGATCTGTAGATGGTTGTTATTGTTTCAAGAATATGATTTTGAAATCATAGTAAAACTAGGGAAGTTGAATGAAAGACCGGATCATTTGTCATGAATTACTAATGGAGAATAACCAAAGAACTTGGAAGAAAATTTTCCTAATGCTAACTTATTTTCTGTTCAGATTTCTGATGATTATTTTTCTGACATTGTTGGATTTCTTAGCACAAGAATGGCTCCCAAGGAATTTGTTGTCACAAAGAAAAAATAGTTGGTAGTGCATGTTGCAGACTATCAGTTGACTGCAGGTCATTTATACAAGTTAGGCACAGATGGAATTCTGAGAAGATGTGTGATGGAGCATGAACACTCCATAATGTTGGAAGAAGCACTTGAAGGTATAGATGGAGGTCACTATGAAGAAAATCCTACAACATAGAAGGTGTTGCACACATGATTATGGTATCCTGCAGTACATAAGGACACAAAGGAATACTGTCAGACCTATGATGTCTATCAAAGGGTGGGAAAACCATTGAGAAGGGATGAAATGTCACTTATGCCCGAAGTAACTTTATAGGTATTTGATAAATGGGTTGTGGATTTCATTGGACCCATTAACCCACCAACAAGGAGGTTAGGATCCATATACATCATCACTGCGACATAATACTTAACTAGATGGGAAAAAGTAGCCCCAGTGAAGGATTGCAGCACAAAAATTTTAGCGCAGTTTCTCTTTGAGAACGTGGTGACCAGATTTGGATGTCCCAAAATTTTGTTAAGTGATCAGGGGACTCATTTTTATTAATAGTACAATCATAGCTATGACATAGGAATTCAAGATACATAATCAAAAGAGAACACCTTATCATCCCTAGTAAAATGGTACACTAGAAGCTTTTAAAATAATTCTAGAAAATGCATTGACAAATATTTGCAATGTGAATAGGGATGATTGGGATTTGAAGGTATCATCAGTGTTATGGGGTTACAGGACTACATGCAAGAAGATTATAGGACATACACCATTAAGACTGGTGTATGGGAAAGAAGCAGTGGTTCCATTGGATTATTTCATACCTAGTCTATGCATTGCAACAATCACCAACATGACAGAAGAAGGTGCTACGCAGGAAAGATTGGATCAGTTGATGTAGCTGGAAGAAGACAAAAATTTAGCAAGATTTCACCAGGAAGTACAAAAAGCGAAGGACAAAGCTTGGCATGATAGACAGATAAAGAAGAAAAGTTTTAAGTAAGGAGATCTAGTTCTCCTCTATGAAAGAAGGTATCTACAACACCTTGGGAAGTTCAATATGCATTGGTTAGGGCCTGTTATAAACCTAAATTGCACCACACATGCTTACCTGGCATCAGGCCAACTCATATCCCTTCATTGCCAAAACATCTGCTGAGAAACCTCTTTGAAAATCCTTTTGGGCTAAGTCACACATGCCCTAACCCACTACTGCACGCGTTTGAACGCTGGCAGGCCTACTACAGCCCGCGTTTACCTAACAAAGCACAAAAAAAGGAAAGTTTCCGACGGGACAAAAAGATATGGGTCAGTTAACTGAAACTCCCAGCCATGCATAGCTGAGAGTTCGTCCAAAACCCTAGCTCCTCCTAGCCTATAAAAGAAGGGGTAGGGGTACTATTTGGAAGGGGAAAAATATAGCGAAGAAACTCTGCCCAATTGCCGAATCCATTTTTCCCAACCCTTTAGCCTTTCCTCAAGCCTAAGGAGAATTAGCGCAAAGTAGTTGGAGGACAAAGAAGAGGAGGATCCCAGGATCAGGATCAAAAAACGGTGGCTGGTCTCAACATTGATTGTAAGTTGATTCATCTTGAAAATAATAAAGAATACTTTTCCCGTCCCAATGCATGAGTTATATATGATTTATTCGATTTATGATTAATCTCTAACCCTCAAGTAGAAAAATAGCATGCATGCATAGTGTTTTGTCTTGATTGCAGGATTGTCTTTCGAAGGAGCAGCGCAAGAAAGCGGACAAAGCACAATGGAGGATCTACACCAAACATCAGTAAAAAGGTTAGTAGTTCCTTTCCATGCTTGTATGTGAAAAGGGGTTTTAAAGTTTTGGGTGGTAGGTTGAAAGTGATTTATTTATGGTCATTATCTGCATGCAAGTCTAAACCCTAGCTTGCTAGTCCGTAGGGTATTTTTCCCAACAACAGAGTTGGCGACTCCAATTGGGAAGATACTCTTTAGGGTTTTCTAGATTTAGTTGAGGTTTTTGGGTAGTTTAAAGGATTGGATTTTCTATTTCTTTGCATGTTTGTTTTCTATTAGGTCAGAGCTAGTAGGGAACCTGGTTCTTTATACCAGTTTTTCCTTGACTGTTTCTTGACAATAATTATCAGGACACACAGAGGTACACGCGGCCTACAGAAGGCCTACACGCATGTAACCCGCGCCCTAACCTCTTACAACCCGCGTTTGAATGCTAGTTGTAGAGGTTTCAGTAGCGTGTAGGAGTCAGAAAGCTTGAGAGGCAGTCCTCCTCTTCCCTGTCAGAATTATACATTCTCAGGGGGCTTTCTGGATCCTGTCTGAGTTTTGTTGGTTCATAGTCTGGTCTCAGTTTGCTTTATTTCATTTTGTTATTCTTTGCAATTATTTTTCTTTTCTGTTGGAAGAAACATCCAAGCCTTCAAGGGACCCTGGTTGTCAATACCAGAGGCCTCTTCTAGGTCTGGGCTGCCTGTGTTTAAGTTTTGTCTTGGAGTTTATACATACACGTGGCCTGTGCAAGTGCAACCCGTGGGTACCCGCGCTCTGTTATAGCTCAGCACGCGTCTGCACACGTTCTGTTTCAGTTACAGTAGTGGGCTTGAGTGGTTTCTTTTCAATCAGGGTGGGGTAGTCATCCCCTTCTGTGGTGAGAAGTGTTCCTCTCAGGGGTTTGAGTCTAGGGTTGGATAGTCAGTTGGTTAGGGCTTCTTACCCTTAGCCTGTTTTTTCTTAGTTGACTTTTGATAGAAAAGATAAAAAAAGAAAGATTTTGTTTTATGGTTTTTAGACAATCGTAGGAGTCGGTGCTTTCTTGATTACCATTGTGTGTCTTTGCTCTGGTTCCTTGCGATCTGCGCTTTAGCCAGAGTTTTATTTTGTTTTCTTGGTTTTGTACTTGTTGGCATTTTCCCTTTGTTGCTTCATTTAGAACTTAAATAATATCTATATATATATATATATATATATATATATATATATATATATATATAT
>ML783739.1:22371-40645 GCA_009831015.1 Picea engelmannii
CCTCTAGCAATACACCATACTCTCCATAAACCAAATACCATAAACCCTTACACAAGACCATGTGCCAAAACCATACCTTTAGTCATGTAGAAATCATCAATACCTATACCATATGCAACAATTGGAACAATTCCAATATGGAATTTAATGTGGTTACCAAACTTCCAACTTTCTGCAACTTCCAAATCTGATGTCGCGATTTTGCTACCGTGATTTTGTTGCAATGGTTCTATTGTCACGATTTTGTTGTTGCAATTTTGCTATCACGATTATTCTACCATGATTTTTCTTCTGCACTTTTTCTGTCATGATTTTTCTGTTGCGCTTTTTTAGCTGCACTTTTTCTGCCGCAATTTTTCTACCACACTTTTTCTGCCACGATTTTTCTATTGAACTTTTTCTGCCGTGATTTTTCTACCGCAATTATGCTGGCCCACTTTTTCTACCGCACTTTTTCTCTATCAATAATACTTGCCCAAATAATCTTTCACAAATGGATATTCAATATGCTCAAAGATCATGCACATAAGAGACCCTTTCTCTCTTATTTATACTTCTCCAAGTAGCTTCCTCTAGGGGTTATCTTCTAACCAACTTACCCAACTTCCTTATTTTGGGGCTAAACCACTTCTAACCACTTTGTCCACTTACAACCACTTTATCCACAAACAATAAACTCTCCACTTCTAGTTGCAACTAATTTATTTTTAATTTTTTTCTTGTTGCAACCACTTAACCCATGACTAACCACTTTGAATGGTCAACTTCTTCTAGGATATTCTAGAATAATTTGACTTATTTAACCTTCTAGGGGCTTCTATATAACTCATGATGGTTCTCCAACTTCACATGTCCATAACTCTCTAACCGTGACGAGTTAGGTGACGTTCCACATATCACAAAACAACATGACGAGCACTATCCATCTAGAATAGTCTCACTTGAAAATTTACTGATCTTCATTACATTATCCCAAAAAAAAAACTTGAGTTCTGAACCGCACATGTAGGATGAATGAACCACTTAACCATTTGGAATTTACAAATAATATTCCTGTGAGGGATTTCACCATAAGGGGACCACTTTGAGAACTTTATCCAAGAGTGCCTTCCTATGAGGGCTTGTGCCATAAGGGGACCACTTTGGAGTTAATCCATTTGGTACTTCCTATCAACCATGACATGACATCAATGATACAACATTATGACACCACATCACTATGAAACCACATGAAATCAACCCTTTGACATCAATTACATCAATAATACATGATCCAATAATACATCAATGATACAAACACATCATTATGAAAATAATTGACATCAATCCCTTTGACATCAATCCCTTGATATCAATGAAAACATAGTACAAAAATATCCCTTTGGAGTCTATCTCTTGAAATCAATCTCTTAACAACAATGGAAAAGGGTCTATCTGTTTGGAGTTTCTCCCCCTGACTAAATTGTCCCTGAGGCCGCTCCCCCTAGATGCATTGTCCTATGGGATGTCTCCATGCATATGATGAATCTCTCTCCCTTTGACAAGGGAAATCACTATGATGTAATGTTGATGATATGGCTTCCAATCACCTCTCCTCCTAGAATCATACCTCTGCAAATGATCATGGGAAGAAGAATAACTCCCTCTATGGGTATGTCTCCCTCTATCTTCTCTGTAAGATGAAAAATATGCTACTACTACAATCTGCTTCTGCTGCAAGTGTTGATTCTCAACCAGAACACTGATTAACTGCTCAACTACATCAAGGGAACAACGATCCTTGGACCATGTGCCAATCATGCACACAACCATGTACATCAACACCATACAAGTTATCATCACTGAAGTGTATTAACCATGTTCCAAATGTGTATCAATATCATTGGTAACATCATCAACCATACAACATAACAAATGTTGGCATATGGGTAGACCCAGGGTTCAACGCTACAACAACACACCACCAAAACCCTAACTACCAACCCTTTTGGAAACACCTACAAAGTAGATGAAGTCTCACCCGAGGTAGAGGCAACTCAAATGTCTGCAACCTTAGATGGGACATATATCTGTGATTGTAACACCTTAAAAGAGCATGTAGAAATTATAGTTCATCAATATCTAGTCTTAGTTTACAACACAATTAAACCCTAATAACTAATCATCATAGTAATCACATAGATCCAATAGATTCAAGCACTAAGCATACTAACATAGATCAGATCTAGAATTCATTCACATTATTCAGCACTAAGATACCATATCAGATCCTTCTAAGCATGTATTAGAGCACTAAGCATTCAGTCACATATATAAGAGAACAACCATAAAGCACAAAGCATTCACAAAATAGGATATACGTGGTTCACCCCCACCCTGGGGCTACATCCACCAACTCTTGTCTTCTTTATTAGCTTCTCTTAATCTTCTACATGCACGAAGCCACAAAATCCTACACCGCATAGGACAGCAGATCTGTGCGCACTCCTCTAGATACCCCTTCCCTGAGTAGATCTAGGCACAGAGCCTTACACATCCTTTTACAGTCACTTGCACTTAGCCTTGCAAGTCTCACACAACATGCACAAATAATTTACAACCATTACTTGCATCTAGCCAAAAGGAACTTAGCCATTCATACTCACTACATCACCTAGAATCTATTTATACTTTACAAAAAGGACCTGAGCATGGTTAAAACCCATGGACCGACATCCCCATACCAATTACATAATCCCAAAAATACCTAAAAAGGGGCTGAGATCCTGCGATATCCGCTTCGACTTGCACTCCACCTTCAACAGCCTGTCGAAGTCCCAAAAATAGGTCAAACATGACCAAGAATCGTCAAAAATTGGTCAAGGGCCAACAGGCCCCCAACACTCACCTATGACTCATCCCAAGTCACTTTGGTCTAGGTAGCTCTACTTCAAAAGCCTCGAGCTTGGCTTGAGATGCTTCGACCTGTTGTTGTGCCATGACCTCCTGTTCAAGGAAATCTTGGATTACTGCTTTGTTAAGAGGTCCCTCTAAGTGTTGTTCAACTGCAATGACAATTTTCTCTAGTTCTTCACCTTAGCCTTCAATCTCTATGAACAGTTGGCAAGCCTCATCTTGTATAGGTTGGAGCCTCTGAGTCATTTCCATGACTTTTCTCTGAATGGTGTGGACATGTTGTTGAGTAGTGCGCTGCTCTTGGGATCGCTTCATCCTCTCAACAGTTGACAGGGGCTTCAACTACGCCTGTATTGTTTTTGCTTCACCTCTTGGACCTGTGACTCCAGTGCCTTCAGTTATGGATTCTTAGTGAGTCGCTCATAAGTCTAGGCACTATGATCACTTAGTTGTTTACAATCCATGGTGAGGGCCTTGATTCTTTCAACTATGCTTCAAGTAGTTTCTTCTCTTTTATCCCTCACATCCTGTGGGGTGTTGGGTACTGTGCAGATCTCTAAGTCTGCTATTCTTTGTTGAAGCTACTGGATAGCTTCTGCGAGTTGTGATACTTGATGCTCTACTGGTTCTTCCTCCTTCTGCTCCAAGATCGCCATAGAGCGAAGTGATCTATTGACTGCTTCTTTTACTTCAAACTGCTCTGCGAGGAGATTTTCTTTTTCCTGCTAGATCTGTGCTCTCTCTCCTTAAAACTTCGCTTGAAGGGCGTCCTTATCCTGTTGCGAAATCCTTTGTTTCTCCATAACTTCCTCTTGTGCTTGTTTTAAGGCCACTGTGGCTTGTTCCTTTTCTTCATGTACACAATGAAGGTGAGCTCCGATCACACCAGCTATTCTAAAGAGTTGAGTAGGTTCATCTCCCAACTCTGGTTCTTCTGATGGTGGGGGCACAGTAGATAATGTGCGACTGAACTGAAGGGCCTACTATACCCCTCTGAGTTCAACCTCAACTTTGTCGTACATCTCCTCCTGCTTGGCTTCATGTTTCTACAAGATTTCCTGCAAGGTGTCATTCATAGCTGCGATGATGAAGTCAAAGTCATCGACAATGAGCACAGTTTGCATCTTAGTCATGGTGGCTTTCGATTTCTTCTGGGATGTGGGTTTCATGGTTGAAACCTTCCTTTTCTTCAAGGGATTAGCCTCATTATCAAGATCCCTAGGCGATGTTACTTCGCCTTGCTTTTTCTAGTCTTCTTTGTCATTTGTCTCTTCTACTTCATCATCACCCCCTTGGCCAAGTGATACTGAAGCAGTCTCTCCCGATGCCCTACTCAAGTCTTGGAATTCTTTGGTCTTCTTACTTCTACGGGTTCCAGGTGTGTCGTGTCCTTTGTGAGTGGCCTTTGAGCTGTCAAGTTTGGGATAATACATCTCTGCAGGGTCAGTTGGGATAAGGAGGTCTATGACCAGTCATTAGTTATCTCCTTCAGGTCCTCCTCTATGAGCTTGTAGTATCACTGAAGCTCCTCTTTGTGCTCGTTTGCTTGCGCAGTGATATAGATGAAGTGTCAATCTGCGTAGAACTTCATAAGGGGCCTGAACTGCTGTAGGGTGTTTGGTGTCATGCAAGGTTCAACTTCAATAGCCCACTTCAGTTGGAGATAATACATATGAAATACCACGTTTGACTACCACTATTTTCCCATATTGCTCGAGTACCAGAGCGTGATGAACTTCGCAGAAAGCATCTCAAATAACTCAATGTATGGGAAGGTTTCACCTTCCAACATCTCCCAAGCAGTAAACACGATGAGGATCAGGAGCCAGCTAAACTGGAACTTGTAGCCATGATCCTGAGCTTCGTGACAATATAATTCTAGCTGGTTAATTAGGTACTTCTCCCAGTTCATCTGTAGGCCTTCCACGCATTTCCCAGTGAGGTCAACGACAAACCCTATGACCTATGTGGGTCTATTATTTCTTACCAAATTTCCTACAATTAATTGGCATGCTAGGTGCACTGCACCATTCTAGATGGAAGCTACCTTGTAGCCTCGCGTCCCCTTCTCAACATCATTGTATGTATCCTTAATCTTCTATGCTAATGCACGATCTGTGGCCTTCTCTGGATAGAAGTCTTGTGGGTCAAGTCCTTGCATGCTCAATTTGTTGATCCTATGAATCAACGTTGGATCAACTGTGATACGACGGTCTAGCCATAAGTAGCTTCCATGGTAACATGAGAGCAGAAGATTAACACGCGTTAACCTCCTGGTGCCCTCCAAAGTGTAGGATTTTCATTACATTCAATAGGGTGGACTGCATGAGGTTCATCGTCCATGGTTGGGGGATTATTTTCGAATTCTTCCCCTTTGTCTTGGTCAAGTATTTATACAAGGTGAGCATACTATGGTTCTTGCGGTCTCCTAGGTTGAAGTCACTAAACTTTAACATTGCGATCTTATTCTACTGTGCTCTGACTGCACGTATCCCCTTAACGAGGTACGCAGTAACCATGGTGTAATCAAAGTCCCTCGGGACACTGCCGCGACTCACCACACCAGCTAGAGGTGGGATGTAGTTGGGTAATATGGTCATTATTAGCTTCACATTTGCTAGGTCATATCTGTGCTTAGTTCTCTTCTCCGCTATCGGTCGAGATGGTCTGGATCCATTTGCAGTCGACAAAGAGGCTTACACTCCTCTCGTCAATGACACTTGTACACCCACAGACATTACCCTTTCAGACATTACTCTTTCAGTCATGATTTTGATGAGTAACTCCTTCACAAACTCTTTGACTGTGCTAAGTTCTTCGGACATACATGCTCGGGGTTGAATATCTTGGGTTTGAAGAGCAACTACTCAATGCAATGGGATGGATGGTGATATCTTGATGATCAGTACGCGAAATCAACTAATCTGCGGGCTCAGATAATCACGGTTGGAAAAAGTGTTCTCAGTGCAAGGCTCGATGGAATAAGTAGACAGCTAAGTAATGTATCTCTTCAACGGGTGAGAAGCCTTCATTAATTCAGTTTTGTCTGTTACGGCATGGTCCCAATGGTTTGATGGCGATCTTTCTGACCATAAATTTTGTTCTAACCGTTCGGGGTATCGGTCTAACGGTTATACTATCTCCAACATCTATATTGCTTCACCATGGCAAAGTGTCATGTTGTGTTGTACTGATATCCTGACGAAGTTCAAACTCTGGAATCCTTCCTTCTGCAAAGTTCCCTCTAGAACCTTCTATAACTTTTCAATCTTTTCTCTCTTCTTACTGAGCTTTCTAGCCTTTTTCCCAGTGATCGTCGTCTCGATATTCCTCTTTCCATTCTGTTTCTTGTCTTCTTTTAGCATAGTAACTTCGCATTGTTGAGATTCTTTCATAGGTTTCGCAGGTAATACTTCTTTTCTAGCTGGGTTAGGTGCTTGTGAGTCTTCTTGTGTTCTTTCAACTTCGAAATCCAAGTTTTTGGTTCTAAATAGCTTTGATCCGTTATCTTGTTCTTTAATCAAGTGTGTTATCCTCCTATTCATGAAATATTTTCATTCTTTCTTCTTCTTCTCTAAGACTTCCTCTTCTTTTCTTCTGGCTTGATCCTTTTCAATACAAGGTTTTCCTAGTAACATAGCAAATGGGGCATTTTTCTCAATAATTTTAACAACCTCAGAATCTTCCTCTGTCAAAGTTCCATGAGTACTCATAGATATCTGGGTGAGTCTTCCACATAGGGTTATCAACTTTCCTCTAAATAATCCTATTCCTCCCAATGAAGGAATCATAGTAGGCTTTCCTAAAGTTTCCCAAGTTCTTTCTGTTATGATATCCACCTGTCTTTCTTCATCCAAAACACATTCAATGTCGAAGTCTCCTATTCTTGCTTCTGTGTATTCTTTTTCTTTGAAGATCTCTGATAAGATGATATGTTGATGATCATTTAGGGTTTCTTTCATTTGTAGCAATACATCCTCTGATTTTTTCTAGGGTTCTGCCATGGTCTCAGTGTCTTGATCTTCCTTAGGGTCTTCTTGTCTCATATTCATTCTGCCAAGATTATCAATTGTTCTAGGGCAATCCAAAACTTTATGATCTGTAGCTTTACAACAAAGACAACTAGGTCTTCTACCAGTGCATTCCTTAGCCAGATGTCCCAGTCTTCTGCAACTGTAACAAAGGGTTAATCCTCATTTTCTTTTAAATGATCCCCAATCTTTCCTATACTGTGCACTAGTATCATGGTAGCTAACTTGCAAAAAATTCTTTCTAGGATCCTGCATCCATTTGTTAGTCCAAACATCCTTTCTATGCATAGGTATAACATATCTTTCACTATTTTTGTTAGATCTACTCAAATCAAACCTTCTTTCATTTAGTTGTGCCCTACTTTTCAATCTAGGACAAAATTTATCAAACATACCTAGATCCATACTTTAGAAACAAAAATTTCCACTTATCTTACTTCTAAAAGAGCACAAAGATTAACAATCTTACCTCTTTAATAAAAAAATCTCACTTTTACCTTTATCAGAGCACAAAGCTTTCAGATCTTACATCTTTTCTTCAGATATGACCCCTCTTCTTGGCACAAAGCTTCATAGGTCAAGTAGTATTGCGTACTAGAGCAACAGATCTATGCACATAGCTTTTCTCTTTTTCAGTTCCCAACAATCATGTTCAATCTTTGCACAAATCTTCTTCTTCCTCAGTTGCCAGTAATCAGAGTTTCAGTCCCAGCAACAGAACCATTTGTTGGCATAGGGGCAGACCTAGGGCAATGCTACAACAATGCACCAACAAAACCCTAACTACCAGCCCTTTCGGCAACACCTACGAAGTAGATGAAGTCTCACCCGATGATCTGAAAATAGAAGGCTGACTTGTTATGCTATGCAAGCACCCTCTACTTCATTAAAATAAACTTTGCAGGACCTTGCTTCATGTGTTAAAATATGCAAGATAGATTATGTGCCAAGTTTATGCTTCTTCCTTTAAATGTTTATGTGTGAGGAAATGTTCTTTTAAATGGTTAAATATGTACTTTAAATAAATACACAACAAAATAAATTTCAGTAAATAAACCATCAAACTCACAATAAGAACAACATGATAAAGGAGTTCACCCCTCTCCAGGCTACATCTCCTTGAGCCTCCATTAATGGACTTGGCTCTCTGGGATTAATTTTTCAAAAGTTATTTTACAAGATGCTACTAAAATCCAATGGAAAAATAGACTGCACCATTGGGATCAGAACACATAAAATCCCCAAAAATGACTAATAAAACTCTGAAAACGGATCATGGCTCATCCGGGCATGACCTCTTCTACATGTGGCCTAAAGCTTCCCTGAGCTTCCTTATGGAAAAAACACCTTAAAAAGTCCTCAAAAGCCTCTGAAACCTATCCCAATGTGTTCAGAGCATAACAATTATCCAAAAATGACTATTCAGTCACAGAAAACAAACTTGGACTCACCAAAACATGACCTCAATCAATGAGGGCTTCAAGCTCCCTAGAGCTTCCTTAAACTTCAATGGTTAAAAACCTGCAAAAGAAGTCTTCAAATGGCTATGAAAATAGTTCCAATGGATTCAGAATGTCCAAAAATCCCTAGCTGGGCTTTTACAGCACCTCATTCGGCCAAAAAATGAAGAAGATAGGCTTCCTTCCATTCTCTTCCTCAAGCTTGTTGGCTCTGGTTCGCCAGCGTGCACCTCCTGTACGTTGAACCCAGAACACACTCCAAAATGTGTGCTTAAACCCATCACACGTGCACAACTGCAAAACTGTCCAAACTGTAGGACGGTTATGGGCCCGCCAGCCCCTAACCGCCAAGCTCTCGGGCACATGGGTCTTCCATAAGACCTCGGGCTAGTGCAAAAGAGGGCTCCGTTTTCTAAACAAATGGAACAATGAAAAATGGCAGTCAAATGGTTACATAACCATTTGAACACAACCAAATGCACGTGCATCCTTCGTGTGGTAAGTGGTCACATGGCATTACACAAGACCGCGGGCTTTAAACACATGAGAATTTGAACATGCGCCTCCGTATAGAGTCATATGGCGACACCCATAAAACCGTGGACTCCGTTTACAATAAAAACTCCCCGTGCACACCCACCATATGGTAAGTGGTCATATATGTAAAGTGATACAACCATGGGCCGGGGCTAAGCCCTGGCCCAACCCCCGCGCCAAACATAAAACAATTCAAATTCAAATTAATTTAACCCCACTCATATAACAAGGAACAATCGGTGGTGTATTGATCGGGCGGACTTTGTTAAGGCTTTACAACGGTGGGGAGGTCCGGGGTTTGATCCCCATGGACCCCATAAAATTTTAAATAACAAACCAATAGCCAAAAACGGGGTGCCACGTGGCAGCCCATGACTGGGCCACGTGGCACCATACCATTGACCAAAAATGATGCCACATGTCATAACCTAATTCGACCACATTTGCCAATCAAAAACTACCATGTCATCATATGCCACATCAACATATGGTTGTACGGTCACTGTCACATCATCGTATGACCCTGCCACATCAGCCTATACGGACTGCACAGTCAGCATCCTTTTTTTTGCCTGTTTGAAGATTCAAACAGATCGCGATATCTCTCCCTACCGACGTACGTTTGAGATGAAACAAGTTGTGTTGGGTTTGCAACGACGAGTCCTACACTCTCATCCGTTTTGCAGCAATTCCAAGAACATTGATTTTTGGGCTAAAATTTGACCCCTAGTCCAGATTTTTATCACGCCTTCCCACTGAAAGGCTTTTGGACCCACAAAATCTTATGATGATCTGTCTGAGCTTCAATACTCTTATGCTTTCAAGTTCTATCAACTGATTCTACTTGAAAAGTCTTTTTGACAATCACCTGGATACTTTGACATGCCTTGCACTGCAACTGACTATGTCCCTCAACCACTGTTCTCTGGCTGCTGCTGACCCACTGTTCTCTTTGTGCTTGTAAGACTACCAACCTTCCCACTGAGAATCAAGTCCCTCTTGTGAACTCTTTGGTGCCAACACAATCCGCTCTCCAATGGCTACAAAAACTTTCATGCGACATCTTGTCACAAGCCAAGAAAACCATCAATCTTGAAAACAAATTTATACAAGACTGAAAAATGATGCCAACAAAGTCTTTTTCGCTTCAAACAAACTGTTGCATCTTGTACTTCATCAAAGCACATGGTGTTTTCCTACATCTAGGTGTACTCAAAATCAACTTACAAGCCAACAAACACCATCGACTAAACATAAGTCGAAAAACATGATCGACACAACATAGTCATCAAGACAATCATCGACACTAGTTGAGACTCATTTGAAACATCTCAACCTTCCCAAAATGACAAGTTGACAAACATGATATACAATCATGTTACAATCATGAATCATTCATGATGAACCATCACCAGGTTCAGTGCTTACACATACAAAAACAAATGCATGTGCATGACTCTTCAACTCTCCTTCTAGTACAAACATAAGTACATAAACCCAAGACATGTGGGTACATAAGAGCTGAATATGAAAAAGATATATGGCTGTAACAAGTGAACATTATATCCATCTTTTACATCCTCCTGGCGAAGTTGTGCAACAACAAAAATGCCTTCAAATGAATTGCATTCACGTGCAACTTGCATCATACGAGTTATGATAAACTGCTGCAACTTGTCATATTCTCAACATAAATGAACACATAATGCTAAAAAGTGCATTTACAACAGAAAATGCAAGCCTTACTTGCTCAAGAAATCCAACCATTTCTTACCAAGCCAACTCAACAGTGACTTTTTCTGCTGAAAATCGTCCTCTTGTGAATCATCTTGACTCACATCGATGATGGAATATCCTCTTCCATTCTTGCCAATCTCTTTATCCATCTGCTTCTTATGCTGTGGATGAGTGGTTGGATGCAATGTCCAACATTGGTCAATGAGATGACCCTGCTTTTGACAATGAGTGAAAATCTTTTGCATCCTCTTTTCACGTTGTCTTTGCTTGTAAAGTTACTTGAAATTGGTCAATCCTTTCCAACATTTTGTAACATGATGGTTATATAAACCACAATATGTACATGGATTCTTTCTTCCATTTTTACATACAAATTTATCATGCTTAACATAATCAAAAGCAACTGAATGATAAGCAGAATTATACCTTGAACATTCACCTTTATCGCCTCTTTGAGGAGGTGAATTTGAAGAGTTACAAGCTCTCCTTTGAAGACCAACAAATCTGTTCTTGTCCTCATGGCTGTCACAACTCTTTTGTTTCACACATTTGCATTCAACTTGAACACAAGCCTTGCATGTTGAAGGGGTTGAACTTTCAACAAAAGTTCTTGAACTTTCACCTTTATAGCCTTCTTGAGGAGGTGAACTTGAAACAAAGTTTGTTCTTGGAACTTTTTCCCTTGTCTCCTCAACTTTGGAATTTGCTCCATCTCTTTGTTCATATCCAAGACCACAATACTTGGGTCTCTCTTCAACAACAATAGGCTCAACAATGCCTTGTGCATGCTTGCCTAAACCTTTACCTTCATAGCCCATTTTTAACAATAACTTGGACCCTATTCCTCTTGTGTGATTTTCAAAAACACCAAAGCATTCATCTTGAGATGAATTTCAAGATAAACTAACATTGCATACCTTATGTTCATGTATGTACTTGGTAAGGGTTTCCTTTGCCTCATGGAGTTGAATCTCCATCTCATGCAACTTTTCAAGAAGATGGTCTTTCTCCTTCTTCATGGCCATCAACTGCTCTTCAAGAGAAATGCTCTCCTTTCTATCTTCACACATCTCTTTCATCACATCTGTCATGGTTAGAATTTCCTTCAACATCTCTTTGTCAAAGAACTTGGATAATGAAGATGTATGAGAACTACCAATGTTTGAAGCTTCCTCCATCCTTGCAAGATATCAAAATTCAACACAAAACTTGCACAAATACCAATAGCTAAATCTCAAGCTATCAATGGCAAACACATGAGCAAAACAAACTATGCTCAGATACCACCTGATCTAAAAATAGAAGGCTGACTTGTTATGCTATGAAAGCACCCTCTACTTCATTAAAATAAACTTTACATGACCTTGCTTCATGTGTTAAAATATGCAAGATAGATTATGTGCCAAGTTTATGCTTCTTCCTTTAAATGTTTATGCGTGAGGAAATGTTCTTTTAAATGGTTAAATATGTACTTTAAATAAATACATAGCAACATAACTTGCAACAAATAAACCATCAAACTCACAATAAGAACAACATGATAAAGGAGTTCACCCCTCTCCGGGCTACATCTCCTTGAGCCTCCATTAATGGACTTGGCTCTCTGGGATTAATTTTTCAAACATTCTTTTACAAGATGCTGCTCAACTCCAATGGAAAAACAAATTGTACCATTGGGATCAGAACACATAAAAACCCCAAAAATGACTAATAAAACTCTGAAGACAAATCATGGCTCATCTGGGCATGACCTCTTCTACATGTGGCCTAAAGCTTCCCTGAGATTCCTTGTGGAAAAAACACCTGTAAAAGTCCACAAAAGCCTCTGACACCTATCCCAATGTGTTCAGAGCATAACAATTAGCCAAAAATGACTATTCAGTCACAGAAAATAAACTTGGACTCACCAAAACATGACCTCAATCAATGAGGGCTTCCAGCTCCCTAGAGCTTCCTGAAAATTCAATGGTTAAAAACCTACAAAAAAATTCTTCAAATGGCTATGAAAATAGTTCCAATGGATTCAAAATGTCCAAAAACCCCTAGCTGGGCTTTTACAGCACCTCATTCAGCCAAAAAATGAAGAAGATAGGCCTCCTGCCATTCTCTTTCTCAAGCTTGTTGTCTCTGGTTCGCCAAAATGCACTTCCTATACGTTGAACTCAGAACATGCTCCAAAATGCATGCTTAAACTTAGCACATGCACACAACTGCAAAACTATCCAAACTGTAGGACGGTTATGGGCGTGCCAACCCGTAACCGCCAAGCTCTCGGGCACATGGGTCTTCCATAAGACCTCGGGCTAGTGCAAAAGAGGGCTCCGTTTTCCAAATGAATGGAACAGTGACAAATGGTAGTCAAATGGTTGCATAACCATTTGAACACAACCAAATGCACGCGCATCCTCCGTGTGGTAAGTGGTCACATGGCATTACACAAGACCGCGGGCTTTAAACACATGAGAATTTGAACATGCGCCTCCGTATAGGGTCATATGGCGACACCCATAAAACTGTGGACTCCATTTACAATAAAAACTCCCTGTGCTCACCCACCGTATGGTAAGTGGTCAAAGATGTAAAGCGATACAACCACGGGCCGGGGCTAAGCCCCGGCCTGACCCCCGCGCCAAACTTAAAACAATTCAAATTCAAATTAATTTAACCCCACTCATATAACAAGGAACAATCGGTGGTGTATTGGTCAGGCAGACTTTGTTAAGGATTTACAATGGTGGGGAGGTCTGGGGTTTGATCCCCATGGACCCCATAAAATTTTAAATAACAAACCAATAGCCAAAAATGGGATGCCACATGGCAGCCCATGATTGGGCCACGTGGCACCATACCATTGACCAAAAATGATGCCATGTGTCACAGCCTAATTCGACCACATCTACCACATCATCATATGCCACATCAGTGTATGGTTGTACTGTTGCTGCCATGTCATCATACGGCCCTGCCACATTAGCCTGTACGAACTGCATAATCAGCGTCCTTTTTTTGCTTGTTTAAAGATTCAAACAGATCACTATATCTCTCGCTCCTGACATCCGTTTGAGACAAAATGAGTTGCATTGGGTTCGCAACAACGAGGTCTATGCTCTCGTTCGATTTGAAGCAATTCCGAGAACGTTGATTTTTGGGCTAAAATTTGACCCCTGGTCCAGATTTTGATCACCCGAGGTAGAGGCAGGGGTGGTTGTAGGACTCATCAATATCCAGTCTTAGTTTACAGCGTAGTTAAACCTTAATAACTAATCAACACAGTAATCACATAGATCCAATAGATTCAAGCACTAAGCATACTAACATAGATCAGATCTAGCATTCATTCACATTATTCAACACTAAGCTACCATATTAGATCCTTCTAAGAATTTATTAGATCACTAAACATTCAATCACATAGATAAGAGAACAACCATAAATCACAAAGCATTCACAACATAGGATATATGTGGTTCACCCCTACCTTGGGGCTACGTCCACCAACTCTTGTCTTCTTTTCTAGCTTCTCTTAATCTTCTACTTGCACAGAGCCACAAAATCCTACTCTGCATAGGACAGGAGATATGTGCACACTCCACTAGATCCTCCTTCCCTGAGTAGATCTAGGCATAGAGCCTTACACAACCTTTTACAGTCACTTTCACTTAGCCTTGCAAGTCTCACACAACATGCACAAAGCACTTACAAGCATTACTTGCATCTAGCCAAAAGGCACTTAGCCATTCATACTCACTATATCACCTAGCATCTATTTATACTTTACAAAAAGGGCCTAAGAATGGGTAAAACCCATGGGCCGACATCCCCATACCCATTACATAAGCCCAAAACCAAAAAATCCCTAAAAAGGGGTTGAGATCCCGCGATCTCCGATTCGACTTGCGCTCCGCCTTCGACAGCCTGTCGAAGTCCCAAAAATAGGTCAAACATGACCAATAATCCTCAAAACTTGGTCAAGGGCCAACACCAACCATGTGCCTCAAACAAATATCATATCACTCATGATATGACTCAATCATGAACCAAGCGCCACAACCATGTATCTACTATGTACCAATCATGCATCAACTATAGATCAAGCTATGACTCATCAATGATGTACAACATAACCACCTCATCAACTCATCAACTACATGTCCCAATATGTATCTGAACCACATACCAAATGCATGCACCAAGACATCCAACAAGTATGCCTCTAACAATACATCATAAGATATATCAATGGAACTCACATATGTACCATCCATGTACCATGACAGATCTACCTCAAAAACCATTCACTACAGGAAGTACTAAGCAACCAATAGTACCTCTAAAAATGTACTAAGAGTGTCCCTTAATAGATTAATGATATATCTCTAGCTAGGATCACATCATCGTGACATATCTTATAGACAAGGTGCCATAACATCACTGAGAACATAACCAACAATATACATTATCATGAATGCATCACTCCACACACTAAAGTTTGTACCATGAATTCAAGATAGATAAGCTTCACTCAACCATATGTCATCACCATACATACATCAAACACACATGCAAGCATATAATCATGAAAACCTATAACAAACCATGTAAGACCCTGCAAAACAGAGTTATACCATCAAACCATGCTATAACTCATATGTACACTCCTCTTCTTGAGGCTTTTTCCATAGGTATGTGGCCTGTTCCAAAGACAAATCACGTATGGACATGACCTTTCTATATGTCACCTCACCCGTGTACACGACTTCTCCTATAGGAGCCTGTGTATGATTCAGAAAGAGTGAAGCTTTCTTGATTCTTTATTCCTTCATTCATGTCTGGATGTTTAGTTTTCTTCATCCACTTATGAGAGTGTCCTAATTTCTTTGTACTTGTACTCTAAGTTTCCATCCTTTCAACATTGTCTTCCTTCCAATTTACATGTGCTCTTCTTGCCATGCTATATGAAGAACTCCTCATTGACTGTCTCCTTGAATTCTAACAATCCTGAGATTTGTGGACAAACCCAATGTAGCTATAACATCTCATGGTGTGACAATGAGCATCAATGTGTCCCATTTGATTACATATCCAATATCTTAGGATGTCATGAAACCTTCCAACATCTTTCCTTGCATAATGTCTGCAATCCAAAGCTTTGTGACCATATTCATTACCTGAGAAGTAGTGACCATGAAAAACATTTTTATACCTATGATTTGGTGTCCACCTTGAAGGTGTCTCTATTCTAAACTCGCTTTGAGGTGTAGGACTTGCTTCTTGGTGTCTTCCTTGCTCCGATCTTTTGAATATTTTCTTTCTTTGTGTAGGTACTCGACTTGCATATTGACTTCCACTTTTTGAAAATGGAGGACCTACATCATGCTTCTTAGAAGTGGTAGCTTCCAAGTGTGTTGCTTCCTTGTTGTATCCACGACCTAATTTATCATTTGGAGATATTTGGCTATCTAGGATTTCATCCAAGATTGTTGAGTTTTCCATGAACTTGAAGTGAGTGTTTGACTTCTCTACTTTCTTTTTGAGATCAACAACTTCTTCTTCCAACTTATGTCATGATTCTTTCTTTTCATTTACTTGATTCTTCAATAGTTCCTCTATCCTTTTGGCTTCTTAAATTTGGGTCTTTGGATTGACATTGACTTCAAGGATTTTTCTAAGCTGAGCATCTTCCTTCTTCTTTTCTTCAGCTTGAATAATTATTTCAATCTTTAGTCTTTTGATATCTTCTAATTTTTCTTCTAATTGAGTCTTTTTACCTTCTTCTTGTTCTTTGAGCATTTTCTTTAGTGCCCTGGTATGTCTTGGGTACTTTTCTAGAACTTCCTTAGTGTATTTTTCAAGATACTCAAAAGAAATTGAACCATATCATATTTCCATGCTCACTTATTCTAAATCATTCATAATTTTATATTTAATATTCAACAAATATTCCTCTTCATCTATAAGACAATTTTTAGATGATTATACACAAACTACTTCTATATATTCTTCTTCATTTGTAGGAGAACATTTAACTTCATCACACTTAGAATTATTGCAATCGTACGATTTTGGAGAATATTTACCTTAATTGTCCTTGATGGAATTGTATTATTTTTCTTGATATACCTTCTCTAGCTTCAACCATAGATACTCAATTGAGGAATGTTGTCCTATGATTCCTTTGACATAATCTGAAAGTCCATTGAAGATGGTCTTGAGAGCCACTGCATTGTTCTTCTTTGTTTCCCTTTCAGCTACAAACTTTGACTTATTCTTTTAGGGAACTGATTCACCAACAACTGTGTTCCAAACACCTTCTCCTTTTGCCTTCAAATAATATTTCATTTCTATTCTCCATGCTGAGTAGTTTGTCTCATCAAAGAATGAAACTTCATCTGTGTGTTCATTCATTTGTGTGTCCACAGATCTCCTTCAAGATTGTAAGTCTTATAGTGAAGGCCTTCTCTGATACCAATTGTTGGACACACTGACCACATTGAGAGGGGGGGTGAATCAGTGTGAGGCTCTTTTTATAACTTCTTACAAAAATTTAGTTAGCCATCACCATTCATAACATCATTACTCATTACTTATATTCACACTTAGTTTCTTGCATGTAAATATATCTCAATGACATATATTAAAAATAAAGAACTATTGACCATCACAATAAAAAACATAATGAACACCAAATATATGTATAAGTTGCTTTTGTATTATGGACTACAATCCTTGGGGTTTATCAGCACCAACTTAAATGAGCATCAACTCAAAGATAGTACCAACTCTCAATGGAATACCCAACCTACATATCTCACCACCAACTGAGAAGATGAATCCAATCCTCAAGTACAAGACCCAACTTGTAGATAGAAAGAAATATGTAAAACTTTACCAACATTCTATACAAAGACAAGTGCATCAACTATGAAAAACACAGCCTGTCACAACAACCTGGCATCTCAACCTGTCTCATCAATCTCATCGTCCAAATCTGATATAATCCCAAAGATCAATCATCAAGTCAACTCTCAACCATATGCACAATATCACCAAGTTAACCAACAAGATACCTCTAGAAATACACCATAATCTCCATAAACCAAATACCATAAACCCTTACACAAGACCATGTGCCAAAAACATACCTTGAGTCCTGTAGAAATCATCAAGACCTATACCATACCATGCAACAATTGGAACAATTCCAATATGCAAATTTGATGTGGTTCCCAAACTGCCAACTTTTTGTAGCTGCCAAATCTACTGTCGTAGTTTTGTTGCCACGATTCTTCTGCCGCGATTTTTTTGCCACACTTTTTCTGCCATGATTTTTATGCCGCACTTTTTCTACCACAATTTTTCTACCAAACTTTTTCTACCATGATTTTTTTGCTGTGATTTTTCTGCAGCACTTTTTCTACCATGGTTTTTCTTCCACGAATTTTGTCTATCAATAATACCTGACCAAACAATATTTCACAAATGAATATTCAATATGCTCAAAGATCATTCACATAAGAGACCCTTTCTCTCTTATTTATACTTCTCCAAGTAGCTTCCTCTAGGGGTTATCTTCTAACCAACTTACCCAACTTCCTTCTTTTGGGGCTAACCCAC
>ML783739.1:46446-58712 GCA_009831015.1 Picea engelmannii
AAATGGAAGACTTTATTTTCGATTATTTCCTAAGACCCACCACAAAAACTAAAAATTTTCTGAACCGACAAAACTCGAAAATGACTTGAAGCTACCACTGAAAGCTATGATATCCACCCAAACTCGGCCAAATTGACGGTTTCATTTTGGGAGTTAACAACAAGATTGTGTGACTTTTACAGGGACAATTTTATTGATATATTAGTGATAGTATCGACGGTAGTGAGGTCTGGCCTTCTTCCGGTTCGAGCTAGATAATAAGGGAGTTAGGGATTCCTTTATGTTGGAGCCTATAAATCATGGGGTCATATCCTCCTCCTAGTTGGAGCTAGATAATATAGGGATTTGGAGCTACCTTTAGGTTGGAAACTATAAACTAGGGGGTTGGAGCCTCCTTCCACTTGTAGCTATTGTTATCACTCATTTTTGTCATTGGCAAAAAATAAAATTTTGTCAAAAATTTTGAATCCCATGATGATAAATGGGTGGAATGAATTCATTGGATATCCTAATCATCATTTACACTTATTCAATTAATCAAATATCCAAATATATCAAGGATATTAAGAGCACCATTTGGTCAATATTTAGTAAAAAAATGCAGAAATTTATGTAGGTGATTGTTTTTGTGTTCATATTACGAAACAATGTCCAAGAAAATGGGATCGAATCTCAAAAAAATAAAACATAGGTTTTTTAGGAATATGACAAACTAGGTGCCACATGGGCCATTTCCCAAAAAATTGAATCATTTGGGAGCTATATGTGGCACTTTAAGAGTGATTTTTCCATATTTTTCAGAATTCAATTTTCTAAAAAACACCCATTCAACAGAAGTATCGCCTTCATCCATTCAACCTGGAGACTAAATCATGATATTATGATATATAATAGGATCATATATGTTTGTTTTGGATCTTAGTTTGAATTGGTTACTCTCAATTAATCATTGTAATTTCTATTTAAGCAAGATTTGTGAAAGAAGAGAGGAGATCTTCGTCTTAATGGAAAGAAGTTGGGGTTCAAGTAGAAGAGGTTGAAGGCCCAAGAGTTGAGGGAAGAGTTTAATTGTATGCATCATTTCATACTAAAGGACTCATACATCCTGATGATTAGATTGTGCATCTATGTATCAAATTTTTCTATCTTATTTGAATGCAATGAAAATTTTTGCAATGCATTGATTTTCTCAAAGATTCAACTTTGATTACAGTGATGAGTTTACTGTTAATTACATGTTTCTTGTAAGTTGTAATCAAGTATTTGATTTAGATTTAGAATATGATTTTGGATCTGAATATATTGTTTGTGAATGTATGAGTTAACAAATTGTGACACTTATGCATTCATGTATGTTCCTTGTTCCTCCAAATCTCACTGTCCATTATTTATCTAGCCTTCAATGTGAATTCCCCGAACTATATGAAGTGTTGCTGATCATTTGAGTATATTTTTGGAGGCGTTTTACCAGATATTTATCATTTCAACTTGCTTGATCCACCCACCAACCAAAACAAATCATTGTAATAACTAAGATGTGCTAGGAATTCCCTCCCAGCAGTCAGAGATCATCTTCTAGCGCTAACATATTTTGGCGTCGTGTTGACGGATGAAAATGATCGTTCATCAATTGGAAGAATGATTCTAGTCCGGGTTTGTTTAAATAACCCAAACTGTTTGGTATAACTAGTTCTGATAGGTTTAATGGCTCCATTGGTCAATCTAAAAGTCCTAGGAGAAACAAAATAAATAAATAAAAGATGAAATAGCTAACTAATTACTAAACACTATATATATATATATATATATATATATATATATATATATATATGTGCACATATGTTCTATTGTAACTATAGTAGTTGTATTTAAGTAAAAGATATACAAGTCTCGTTTATTTACATGATTTACAAGCTGCAAGTTTTAATCAAAACTTACGAACATCGATGTGAAAAATGATTGCTTCTAGGAAGCAGATAAAGAAAGCACATAAAAATATTTTTTTTTTCTTTTATAAATTTAAAGAATCTTGTAAAAAAAGTTAATAAAGCATGAACACGTGGATAGTCAAAGCTGAACCATACATTCTAGTTTCAATGATATGTAAATGATAGAAAAATACAAAGAAGCTATCCTGTCAATGAATTAGTGAGGTGTATCCAAGCATCTGCATGAGTGGTGAACATCCAACTGCCATGTCCAAGAGAGAAATATGCAATGAACCTTATGACTGCTCTAAATAAATTTAGAACATGTATTGGCAGCTTAGGTTTTAATGACAGAAAAGGAAACAAAAACATAAACCTGCGATCTCATAATTATACATGATTATAGAAAAATAAATCCGGAAGAAATCTATTCATTTTATCATTCAATTTAAAACTCAAAGATAAATCTCATTATTTAAATTGATGATATAATCACAACATTTGTATTTTGATGAAGCAAATGATAGATGGTATTTTTAAATAAAACCTCCTACACATCACAGATCATTTAATCTAAAGATATCAAACCTGCACATGTAACAGGATTAAAAAAACATATATAACAACATTATAAACAAAAGGTTAAAGCCAAAATGCATATATGTCATTCTATTAAGTTTTTGGAATCACTTGTCCATTCTGTAGTCTTGGAGGAATTTTTTTGGATAATAGACTTTAAAGATTGGAAACATTAATACATAAATGATAATAATTAACCATGTATTGATAAAAAAGACTAAATCTATTTAAATCAATGCATAATCAATTATTCAAAGAATATAAATATATTATAATGAAAATAAAACCATTTTACTCATAGGACAAAAGCCATTAAGAAACTTGGAATTCCATATTCTTCTTTGAAAATACTCGTCAATTCTCCCAAAGATTCCAACAATCCATTACTCCATTTGAAAAGAAGAAAAGTTTACAAAATAAATAATATACAAAAGAGAAAGGATTAAAATCCCCCTCTCCAATTCTTGGATCCCTCGGGCTCTGAACCTTCTCATATATTTATACAGTGAATGAACAGTCTGGGCATCACTATTAATTTTCGCCACCTGAAATTTGTCTCATAAAAAGACATCAATATCTCTCAAATCATGCATTTGTTTGAGAAAATCTCTACGATGAAGGTAAATGGGTTCATTTGGGTTTTGGGTTTTCAACTGTTTCTTCAAATTCCTCATGGTTTGGTTGCAATCAGTTCTGCAAAATTACCTTTCTGATCTTGACGCCTTTCCAAATTTTCTCTGTTGTTGCTCATAAAATTATTCGTAGCAATCCAAAATTATTTTTGGATCAATCATCTTAAACATATTTGGATAATAAAATCAAGCCATGATCATATCCATATCAAATATTTGATAATAGAAACATGTGAAACAAAAAGAAACCTAAATTAATAACCTAAAAATTGTGAATAGAACAAAATCTACAAAAATAAAAAATGAATTTAAACTAACTATAACTTATAAACAAACATTGTTTATAATTTTGTTTGAAATATGATCTAGAAGCTTCGAGTTAATGGAGAAAAAATATTAATTTTATTTTTTTACAAAATCAAACAAATGATAGATAATTCTTTTATTATTATTATTTTGAAATGAGATGCAAAATGAAAAAAGAATTTAATTAATTAATATCACCAAATGATTTTATGAAAATGAGAAACCAACCAAGATATTATTTGATGAAGTATTGAACCTGTTATTCAAAATAGTCAAACTTGCTAATGAGCAAAAGAAAGAACACATAATCATAATTCAAACGAAATTAAACATTTGATAAAAATTAACATTTTGTTTAAATTGAGATTTTTATGCTCGTTTCAACTTTTGACATATACTCTTGTAATGAATATATCATACTATAGTGTCTTAAGTTTGTATTAAAGCAAGCCGAGGTATGGAACTATTTGAAAAGGTTGATTTTGTAGCTCATTATAATTATCAAGATTCTAATGGGGGGCCCTTGACATTTTGTAAAACATTTAGGGGGAGTTGTTGGGGCCCAACAAATGGCGACTTACTGGGTGAAGAAGTTATCTCTGATCTAGTAATATTTTATCTCAGGAAGAAAAGAATAAGACTGATAAAAGGATTTAATCTCCCTGAAATAAATTCACTCTGAGACCATATAGTATTAAGATAAGCTCAATGTTATAACCAAACAATGGAATTTTCTTTGCAGTGGCTTATAACCTGAAATAATGTCTTAATCAAAGAGTCACGATGTTATAAAAGAAATTCAATACTGTTGACAAAGCCACTGTTGCCATTAGGTGTCCATAGCCTCAACAGGGATGTCATTTAACCCACTCAAATGCTTTAATCTCATCCAATAGTTGTATCCACATGATGTATACTTCCATAAAAGTTAATTTAAAAAAATATACCTGCTACCTCTTGACCTGACATTGCTTCGTTGCCAGCAGATCTGTTCAGTGCCCCGACGAAGTTATCTTGGTATCATGTGTGCATTTACCCACTGCCAGCGAGCCTGTTTAGTGCCCTGGTGGGTTTACACACACTTCTCACACTTAAGTGCTTCCAACCCTCTTATGTCACTTTTAAATAATAATACAATTATAGATTTCTTGATGACAAAGAGAGTGGGGTGATACTGGAGGTTAATTGCAATACAAGTAAATAGTTGACCATGTTATTTATTTTCTTTCAAAACTGGAAGTTTTATCATGGTTTAAAGATTTTAGATTTCCTTTAAGAAATCATCTAGAGAATGGGGAAGCACTTTAAAATGATTCCTTAAGAATATGGACGGCGTAAAAAGTTTAAAGATCATGGTAATTCTCAAAAATTTAAACCATATATCTGGTGTAATACTCTAGCAAAGATAATTTGAGGACAAAATGAGAGTGACAATTGACTGAAAAAACAATTGTTTGAGCTATATCTTAATATCAGGACCTCTTTGAACTATTTCAATTTGCTTGAAAAACACAAGTCTTAAAATAAATGCTTCCTTCGACAATAGTTCTTTGATTAGAAATATATTGATTCAAAAAGACAGATAAGAAAGAAACTCATTCAAAGCAATCAAAGAAAACAAAAAAACACACAACAAACCAAATAAAATTTTATTAATGGGATTCAAAATCAGAAGTACAAAAAATCAAAATAGCAAAATAAAAATTTTCAGGAAACGATTTTGGCCAAAGATAAACTTGAGCTTTTGGATCCACTAGCACCTCACTAAAAAATAAATGAAGAACTAAATCATATAAAATATCATGTACGAGCAAGTTGTTTTCTTAAGATATTGATGCATGCAATGCTACTTTGACCAAGCATTGTTATTAAAAATAAAAGAGACTAAAAGAAAATAGAAAACTCCTTATTAAGATGAGTGTAGTCCTACTCGTGGCACCTTGGGTCAGGGTTGAATTGATAGTTCAAATTTACTTATCTTTTTACTTTCCATTTAAAATTTTCATGATGATACTGCGCTTTTGAAAAGAAATATTCAACGAAAATCAGAGAGAACAAGATTTAAAGTGGACTTCCCTGACAACATTCATATTATGGTTCTCTTTGTGTGCCTGCTTGTATTCATAACTTCATTATTACAAAGAGAAAAAATGAGAAATAAAACTAAAACAAAACCTACTCCTAAACCTACTCTAACTACTAAACAAATCAAAAATACTAAGTGAAGTCATGCTTCCAATGTAGCCATCGGAGTAACTCCAATCTTGCAATGGAAACAGATCAAATATTACTAACAAGAATGGTAGTGTATCGAAAAATAACAAAAATATATCATACTTACCTTTATTATCATCATTTAAAAACAAAGCAAGCATGACTTTACCATTCCCTTGAACATTCTTTTTGTATGAATCCTCCAACCATTCTGCAATTTTGTTATTATATGGGTCACAAAAATATGAAAAAATGAGATTGTGAAGCTTGTGAGAGTTATGGGGACCTGACATAACCATCTACCAAAGCCGAAATGCCCCATCCTCTTGACAATTCTCTAAGTGTTCATCAATTTCTTCATACAGAGGATCTAAAAAAATCATGTGATGCTTACTTCCTAGATATTTAGGTAGAAACAAAGCAAGCACAACTTTATCTTTATTATGAAGATTTTTTAGGTACGAATCTTCAAGCCATTCTAAGATCATTTCATAAAAATTATGATGCAAACTATGACTTTGATGAAATGGATATATCAATGGGGAACACATCATAAGAGGATTCATGACATCATTTAGATTATTGGTTTGAATGCTTCCTCTGATGAGATTGGTCATTTCAAAATGTGAAGCATAAACATTAAAATTCAAACTAATCAAAGAACGAATATGCAATGTAGAATATTCGATCTCCATAAGGATGAGTGCATTGTCTTTTTCAAAAATAAATCATGTAAAATCATCTTGCAACATGTCATTTTTCCATTCGAGTGATGAAAGTGAAATAACATCAAATCCGACTTGATAAGTGTTATGTTTGGAATTAGTTTCACCAAATTTTGGCATATCGAAAAGATTGGATTGTGGTGGCAAAGAGTAAGGTACCATGGGTAAAGTATCAAATCCACCAGAATCTAAGAAGAGATCGGTATATAAAGAGTAAAAGGAATAAAAAATAAGTGCATGAAAAGAATATCTTGAGCTATGATATTTAACAATGGTATTATCAAGACATTCCTCTTCATTTTCTTTAAAACTTTCACTCTGATTTGGTGATAAATTCTTCAACATAATATGATCATCTAAATTTGCCTCCTGTATGATAGAAAATTCAAAACTTTCATGAAAAACATTTGATCTTTCATGTTGATTAGGTATGATTTGTAGATGAGGGTTTAAGGTTTCTTCTTCCAATTGCAGATCTACATTTCTAATCAGTTTCAATGGAATGTTAGAATGCTTAAGATCATTCTCATCACCTAAGTCTTCTTCAATAACCGAATTTAAATACTTATTAGAGAAAGAGTTAGGAGAATGAGGACATTCACCTTGACCCAACATCGAATCTTCTTCCATGATGTTCAAGGATTGAAAATACAATGATTCAGAGGAAAAACCAATTTGATTGTCAGTAAGAACATTTTCAATAGACTCTACCTCCCTTGCTTGTTCAACATTTTTGGATGGATCCCTCTCATTATGTGAACACAATTCTTCTTGCAATTGAGTGATAGTATTTGTAACTACTTCATCATTTGCGATTGAATATGACTAGATGCAAGCATCATAGAGGATATTTAATACAAATGACATGTCATCAAGATTAAATTTACAAAGAACATAATGGATTCTTGTCGAAAATCCTTTTAAAGATGAATTGTCATTGATTAGAAAAGTCTGAAATTCTTCACATAATTGATTGTAATCATAGATTTCAAAAGCATATAAAAATTCATCTACAAACTGAAACCAATAAAAAATGTGATACGCTGGAAAAGACTCAAACCAATGTTTAATCCGACCCTTGAAAGTAAAAGCAAACAATTTGCACAAAACCTTTAAATCAGAAATATCATGCTTGATGCATTTACACCAAAACTTGTTAATATGGTCTTTTACAAATACATTCCCCCCACCATCAAATGTGAGTTTGGACAAGAGAGAGACTGTCTTGTTGGGAATATCAGGTAATGAGAAGTGGAAATCATGTTCCAACACAATGATTTGGGGAGCCATGGAAAATTAATTAAATTCGAAACAAAGACTCCTATGAGGCTATTTATCCGTCTAGACTACATTCTAGTGCATTTCAAGATGACACAAAAGAAGGATTTATAAATATGGAATTATGAAAGGCTAAGGCGTGAAACATTTAATCATTAAATTTTCTCAACCCTCCTTCTAGTGTCATTTGTTGATGGGCGAAAATGACCGTCCGTCAATTGGAAGAACGAGTCTGGTCCGGGGTTGTCTAAATAACCCAAGCCGTTTGGTATAACTCATTCCAATGGGTTTAATGACTCCGTTGGCAAATCTAAAAGTCTTAGGAGAAACAAATAAAATAAATAAAAGAGCTGAAATAACTAACTAATTATTAAACACTATATATATATGTGTGTGTGTGTGTGTGTGTGTGTGTGTGTGTGTGTGTGTGTGTGTGTGTACATGTGTTCTAATGTAACTGTAGTAGTTTTATTTAAGAAGTAGATATACAAGTCTCGTTTATTTACATGATTTACAAGCTACAAGTTTTAATCGAAACTTACGAAAATCAATGCGAAAAATGATTGCTTCTAGGAAGAAGATAAAGAAAGCACATAAAAATATTTATTGTTTTTCTTTTATAAATTTAAAGAATCTTGCAAAAAAAGTTAATGAAACATGAACATGTGGATAGTTAAAGATGAACCATGCATTCTAGTTTCAATGATATGTAAATGACAGAAAAATACAAAGAAGCTATCCTGTCAATGAATTAGTGAGGTGTATCCAAGCATTTGCATGAGTGGTGAACATCCAACTACCATGTCCAAGAGAGAAATCTTCAATGAACCTTATGACTGTTCTAAATAAATTTAGAACATGTATTGGCAGCTTAGGTTTTAATGACAGAAAAGGAAACAAAAACATAAACCTATGATCTCATAATTATACATGATTACAGCAAGATAAATCTGGAAACATTCTATTCATTTTATCATTCAATTTAAAACTCAATGATAAATCCCATTATTTAAATCTAAGATATAATCACAACATTTGTATTTTGATGAAGCAAATGATAGATGGTATTTTTAAATAAAACCCCCTACACATCACATATCATTTAATCTAAATATATCAGGCCTGCACATGTAACGGGATTAAAAAAACATAAATAACAACATTATAAACAAAAGGTTAAAGCCAAAATGCATATATGCCATTCTATTAAGTTTTTGGAATCACTTGTCCATTTTGTAGTCCTGGAAGAATTTTTTTGGATAATAGACTTTAAAGATTGGAAACATTAATACATAAATGATAATAATTAACCATGTATTGATAAAAAAGACTAAAGCTATTTAAATCAATGCATAATCAATTATTCAAAGAATATGAAGATATTATAATAAAAATAAAACCATTTTACTCACAAGACAAAAGCCATTAAGAAACCTGGAATTCCATATTCTTCTTTGAAAATACTCGTCCATTCTCCCAAAGATTCCAACCATCCATTACTCCATTTGAAAAGAAGAAAAGTTTACAAAAGAAATAATATACAAGAGAGAAAGGATTAAAATCCTCCTCTCCAATTCTTGGATCCCTCAAGCTCTGAACTTTCTCATATATTTATACAATGAATGAACAGTCTGGGCATCACTATTAATTTTCACCACCTGAAATTTGTCTCATAAAAAGACATCAATATCTCTCAAATCATGCATATTTTTGGGAAAATCTCTAAGTGAAAGGTAAATGGGTCCATTTGGGTTCTAGCTTTTCAACCGTTTCTTCAAATTCCTCACAGTTTGGCTGCAATCAGTTCTACAAAATCGCATGTTTGATCTTGACGCATTTCCAAATTTTATCTGTTGTTGCTTATAAAATTATTCATAGCAATCCAAAATTATTTTTGGATCAATCATCTTGAAAATATTTGGATAATAAAATCAAGCCATGATTAGATCCATATCAAATATTTGATAATAGAAACCTATGAAACAAAAAGAAACCTAAATTAATAACCTAAAAATTGTGAATAAAACAAAATCGAGAAAAATAAAAAATGAATTTAAACTAATTATAACTTATAAACAAACATTGTTTATAATTTGCTTTCAAATATGATCTAGAAGTTTCAAGTTAATGGATAAAAAATATTAATTTTAGTTTTTTACAAAATCAAACAAATGATAGATAATTCTTTTATTATTATTATTTTGAAATGAGATGCAAAATGAAAAAAGAATTTAATTAATTAATATCACCAAATGATTTTATGAAAATGAGAAACCAACCAAGATATTATTTGATGAAGTATTGAACCCATTATTCAAAATAGTCAAACTTGCTAATGAGAAAAAGAGAGAACACATAATCATAATTCAAACGAAAGTAAACATTTGATAAAAATTAATGTTTTGTTTAAATTGAGATTTTTATGCTCGTTTCTAGCTTTTGACATATACTCTTGTAATGAATATATCATACTATAGTGAATGTCTTAAGTTTATTTCAAAGCAAGCCAAGGTATGGAACTATTTGAAAAGGTTGATTTTGTAGCTCATTATAATTATCAAGATTGTAATGGGGGGGGGCTTTAAATTTTGTAAAACATTTAGGGGGAGTTGTTGGGGCCCAACACGTTGTTGCTGGGGACGGCATTGAATATCTTACCTGGGTGTACGACAATGCATTGATCCTCTTCTTGATGGTGAACATAAAGTGGACACTTATTTGACTGCATAGTTTTCACCTGGAGACTCCATGTTTGAAGAATCTATAGGTAGTTCCACTGATTCAGAATCTACATAGAAATGGAAGGCATTTTGGCTCATATGTATGCAAGTTTTGATTTTTCAAATGTATCTGGCATTCCGAATCCTATGCCTAAAAGAGAAGAATGGGAAAGTTGTCTTCTGAGGTTTAAGGGAAATGATTGGGAAGTTTCTTTTGAACACTTGTTATATTTTCATGAATGTATGCGGCAACTGGGCATTTTCCATGAAGATATTTTGATGAAGATGTTAATGTATTCATTAAAAGGAAAAGCATGAGAATGGTGTAGATCTTTACCTCCATCCAATATCTCTTCGTTGAAGGAATTTCATGTTGTCTTTAATTTATATTGTAAAAGTAAATATGCAGTTTATTTCCTTTATGATGAATGTTTTGAATAATTTCAATTGTTGCACCATTTCTCTAATCACAAAATTTAGGATGACAGTTCTGGTCATATGCATGAGGAGACAATTATTCAAAGTGAAGTTTTCATTGAGCCTGTTGTTTCTACTTTTGGAATTGATGAAACTATGTTGTTATCTTCTGATTCTTATGACAACCTTATTTTTTTTAATCTTGTTAAATAATTTTCTACCCAAGATAATTATCAACAATTTCAAGATGATTTTGTTTCCCCTAACCATTATGAAGCAATGTTCATACAGAATCATAATTATCTTCTTAACCAACTAAAAGTATGTCATATTCTTCAGGATCCAGTGGAAATATGGATGGATTCTTCATTCCCACAGGTTTTAAATGTTGAAGCTTTGGGTATATCTCTTAGTTGCAGTAGTGGGTATAAGGTTTTACTGGAACTCTTGCTGCAAATGTCACATTTCTTTTTCACTTTCTCATTCAATTGCAAACAAGAAAATTATGTCATCAGTCAGATGCTTACTTGGCTTCATTAGAAGTTTCACATTACTTGATCCATGAATTTGTTGTTGATTAGAGTAGGAATTAGTGTACCTAAATAATCTCTCAGTTTGAGCATTTCATTTCATTTTTCTTTTTTTGGTTCAGTTTGGTGTGCAATAGCTTAATAATTGACTACATATCTCAATCGAGGCATTGGTACAAATCCTTTTCAGTTTGCAGTTTGGTTTTTCAACATGGTTGTTTTCAGTTGAGAAGAACATGATACAGGTTGATCAAGTAAGAAGGCATTGGTCTTCATGTTCTTGGTGTCTCATAGAGAGGACACCATCCCCAGTTGGATCCATTGTTAGCACTAGTTTTTGTCATTGGCAAAAATTAAAATTTTGTCAAACATTTGGAATTCCATGATGGTAAATGGGTGGAATGAATTCATTGGGTATACTAATAATCATTTACACTTATTCAATTCATAAAATACCCAAATATATCAAGGATATCAAGAGCACCATTTGGTCAATATTTAGTAAAAAAATGGAGAAATTTATGTAGGTGACTATTTTTGTGTTCATCTTACGACACAATTTTAAAGAAAATGGGATCGAAACTCACAAAACTAAAACATGGGTGTTTTCAGGAATGGGTGAAATTAGGTGTTGTAGAGGTTGTTTCCCAAAAATGTGAACCGTTTTGGAGCTACATGTGGTGCTTTAAGAGTGATTTTTCCATATTTTTCAGAATTTGATTTTCTAAAAAACGCTCATTCAACAAAAGTGCCACCTTCATCCATTCAACCTGGAGATTACATCATGATATTATGATATAGAGTAGGATCAGATCCCTTTGTTTTTTATCTTAGTTTTAATTGGTTACTCTCAATTAAGCATTGTTATTTCTATTTAAGCAAGAATTGTGAAAGAAGAGAGGAGATCTTCCTTCTTGGAAGGAAGCTGGGGTTTGAG
>ML783739.1:59321-78436 GCA_009831015.1 Picea engelmannii
GAAGGTAGATCATGGAGAGAAAAAGTATGTATAGAAATGGATGTTGTGAGAAATATTAACCCACAGACAGGTTAAGCTCCCCTTAGCTCGGTTTTCTTCGTCTAAGAAAATATAGAGCAAGTGGACACTAGCATCCTTTGTTTTTGTCCATTTACGCATGAAAATGAGAAGAGAGAAAAGGAAATAAAGGTTCACCTTATTCGAAGGTTGACCTTCCTACTCCTTATTTCTCCAGCATTGGATACATTCCTATCTTGATCATGATCTTACTGCACTTAGATAGAATGATCTTCCTCTACTAATACTTGCACAAAGTTAGATGAAAAAATCATGGAATTCATATGTAAACTAAATGAGACAAAATAATGGGAATAGGCCAAGGTTATATTCATGAGAAACAATGGAAAAAAATTACAATCATCTTGATGTTGAGGAAGCCTCTTCCAATGCTTCTCCTATCCAGCCCCTTATTGTATGTTGACGAATGAACCAGAGTTTTTCTATGCTTCAGATATTAACCTCCACTAATCTCTTTTACCCTTGAGAAACCTTGTTTATATAGATTTTTTGGGAGGTTTAACCAACTTAGAATATCAAGGGTGTTATCTCCTCAAATAAATTGGTGGAAATTTTGCTTTTAGAGGTGATAGGTTGTTGTCTAAATTTCATTTCTAAATTTTTGTAAGTAGGTTAGAGAGTCTGCATTCTGTAAATAATCCCAAAAGAAATTTTGGATTTGGTTTGGTCAAGCAAAAGTCAGAATCTCAGTTTTCAGTGGTTTAGGCGAGCTTGACAGACACTCATTAACCACCAAAAGCTTTTGTTCCCGGCAGTTAAAAGGTCAAAGAAAAAGTGCAGTTAACTACCAAAAGCGTTTCAACGGTAAAAATGGAAAGCTCGTGCTTTCGCACGAGCCAGCTGTCAACTTGGCACAATGATGAAACGTAACCGCCAAAATCTTGTCAAGTGGAAGTTATGTGTGCTTTGATGGTGTCTATCCAAAATCTCAAACTCCTGTTGTCCTTTCGATCGCAATTGTCTTTTCAAAATATACACACGGCGGTGTCACTGAAATTCATGCATGATGGTCACAAAGCCTCCCTCCATTTTCAGTCGCAAGTACATGATCCATCATGATCCCGTTAATCCCTCATTAAATCCTCATACAATATCATTTTGAATTCCGTAGATTTATGAGACAGTCGCGGGTTCGCAGTTTCATCAATTGAATGTATTTCTAGAGATCCTAATCCCATTTCCCCTGAGGATAGTCAAGATGCCACTAGAGTCCAATGATCACCCAAGAGTCAATTAAGCCAGGGCGACTTATCAGGCAAGTCCAAAACTCGTCTTGTTTCATATTTTAAATAAGTTTACCATCGAAAATCTAAAATTTCGGCATGCCCTCAGTCAAATTGTCACTCAAAACTTGTTTAGCATTTGAGCTCGGTGACCCGAATTTTGTGTCACCCTGTCCCACCGGTTCTTCCCCAAGTTATACCCTATGTGTTCCTAAATTCTAGAACCTTTGTCTCCCTAGACATTCAGTTTCCCATAATTGCAGGCGCAAAGAATATTGATCAATGCTGAAAGCAGGGCCAATGTTGAGGTAGATGGGGTTTGGTACTTGGAGGCGCACCCAGAGATAGCAGAGTTTTTCAAACAAGCAGGGGTATTCACATACTGTGAAAAACTGACCAATTTTCATAAACAAGTAGCTGAAGCTTTTGCAATTGCATATGATGGAAGATCTGCCAAGATTGGGAAAGAAGAGTTTATCATAGATGAAGCTTCTATAAAAGAGTTTATAGGTCTTCCATGGACAGGAGACTGTTGGTTTAAATCCACGCTGCCATCAAATATAGAATTCAGATCATATTTGTTGCCCATTCACAAAGACTTGATTTGGAAGAAGGATATTCCAATGTCCTTTTTAGAACCTTAGTGGCAGGCATTGCTAAAGAAAATTTGTGTTTACATTACTTGTGAGGGACGGTATAACAGAGAAATGTTTTACCATTTTAAGCTTCTCAATCATTTCACAGGTAGAGAACCAACAAATCTACCTTTCTATTTTCACAAGACTCTTACTAAAATGGCCAAACAAGTTAAAGCCAAACCTACTAAGGTTGCTGGAAAACTATCTCACCAAGGGCTTATCACTCTTCTTGTCAAGGAAGCTCTGTAGAGAAAACAGGTTGATTGGGGTTTCTTTCTTTTCTAGAATGAATTCCAAACAGAGAAACCACCAGAGGTTGAAACTAAGAAGACCAGTGGAAGAAAGATTGTTACTCCCAAAAGTAGTCACAGGAAAAGGAAAGGTATCTCAACACCAAGAGATCCCATAAAATCATCCTCTGGTAAGAAGAAAGGTATCAAAAGAAAACTACAGTTTGAAGGCGAACAGTCTAAGGACCTTGCTACAAGAAACAATCCTGTAAACCTACCTTACAATGATTTAGAACTAGAACAAGAATTGACTGAGACACAGGATAATGTGCAGACTGAACAGGGTGCAGACTATTATTCCAATTTACCTTCACCAACTCCTACTGAGGCACACAGTCCATCAGTGGCAGAACCCTCTTCAGGTAAGCCTAAAAAATATAGATCACGAAAAATCAACAAGCTCCTGCAACAGGTCTATGAAATGAAAGTCCTGGAAAGGGTGATTAAAAAAGATAATGCTGACCTAACTGATAGAAATGCAGAGTTGTTCAAAACAAACCAAACCCTCAAGGAGAATCATGACAAGATTAAAGACAGAAGCAGGGTATTGATTAGAGAAAACATGAAGCTGTATAGACAGCTAAGGATTCTGAGGTTCAAGTTAAAGGAATTGCAATCACCAGCACAGGAGAAAACTGGATTAGATACTCTGGCTAACTTAGCTATGAACATGGTAGACACACCAGAGCCTTCCACACAGCTAGTAGAAGTTCGTAGATCTGCATGAACAAGGGCTGCCTCATCCAAGAAACCTTGAACATCAAAAAGGGATCTAAGGTAATCATTTTTGCAATTTTGAAGTTTTCTCAAAGTTGGATTTTCGATGGTTTAGGTGAACAGGATGACTGTTCATTAACCACTGAAAAACAGGACTTTCGGTAGATAATTCACTCAGGAGCTTTATAAGTTAACCCCCGAAAGCCTGTCATTTCCAGAATGATCAAGTTTTTACACAGATCGAAGTTTTTTGAGCTGGAAAGGTTTGAAACCTCTTCGGATGAATATTTGATGAATTGTCAAGACAAATCCAATAGCTATTTTTGATAGATTATGGGAAGAGGAGGTGTTTCAAAGGTTTTTCGCATCTTTGACAAAGACAGAAAATCAGGACAATTTCTCACATCATCATATTCAAATTTATCTCTCTTGGAGAGTTAGCATTCAGCCTTGGGAGGCTATCCTGCACTACACCAGCACTCAACAAAAGAGGAGGACCAAGAAATCTAGGATTGACCTCATTTTTGGGGATCATCCCACATCTTTTGCAACTAGATTTTGATTTACTATCTTTAGCTTATTTGATCCATGTTTTCAGGATCTCAGAACTATTTTGTAAAGCTATAAAGCTAAGGGTAGAACATGAACCAAAGGTTCGACTTTGGAGACTTTTTCATATTATGTAACTTAAAACTTCTCATTTTCACATGGAGTAATACGAGCTTATTTTGCCATAACTTGTTCAGATTTCATCTTCTTTTCTATTCTGTACTTGCACCTAGATATTGTATTCATGTTGTTATGCTTGTTTATGCCCGATAACTATCATCTTATCACTGCATTCATAATTTTAACTTTGCAAGTATTCCTGTGATTATTGTAATTAGCCATTCATATATGCTTTATATGTGATTCTGCTGATATAATATTTATTTCTTCATTCATCACCTTATTTGTAAACTCTCTGAACATTTGTGGTTGAAAGCCTTGTCCATCTAGATGTGTTTATGCATGATTTGAGTGAGAAATGATCCAGTCCTCCGACTTGTTCCAAACCCACACTTTTATTGAGAAAATAGTTACCAAATGATTAAGTTACCAGGCATATCTGATTTACAGCCTAGGAGAGTTTCCTGGAGAGATAACAAATTAGTGCCACTGCCGGGAGAGGATATCGAAGCTCAGCTTCCTTGGGAGACGACATAGTTCCAACTTTGATGATAGACAAAGTCTGGACATCATTCGGGTTGTAATTTTGTATCTGGCAACTCCATTGAAACGAAGTGGCTCCAAAAAGAGCTCACACTAGGGCGAACCAAGAAGGCCCATTGACAACACCAGTTCTTGATCCAGAGAAGATCATCAGTAAGGGTAAAGCTTTGCAAAGACAGGCTTCCGGATCTGCAAAGGCAGTAGATTAAGGTATTCAAACCGATACTCCTCCTTTCATATCTAAAAAACCTCTAGTTGAAACCCCTGCTGCTGAAACTCGTAATTCTCAGGAAATTGAAAATTTATCTCAAAGTTTTAAGGTAGAAGAACCTTCATTTTCTTCTAATATTACTGACTCTGTTCTTGAGGTCGATGTTTCATCCCATCCTAAAGAGATAATTGCAGAGTCCTCTCAACAAAAGGAAACTTCTTCCTCATCTTCTTTGAATTCCTCACCCATCAAACCTACGAAAGGTGTTCTATACACTCACACTAATCTGCCTATTCTCAATGATATTCTTCATGATCTGTCCTCTAAGGGAGAAGAAAATTTAGCCTTGTTACTCGGTCAGTTTTATAAAGCCTCTTATTTTTCACCCATTTCTGAAAATTCTGCTCAAGGTGAAGTGAGGCAACCATTCTATTTTAACTCAGACATCCCATCTCCCCCTTCATCTCCTACGAGTTCCTCTTCTATGTCAACCCCTAAGACTGCCATGGCTGCCCCTTTAACCAAGATGGAACATATTTTGGCAAATAGGTATGCCCCACTAGTATTGCTGAATCCTTTGTCTGCTATGCCAACTGGAGATTATCAGAAATATATGCCAAAATTTACCAGAGCAGGGGATTATACTGCTAAAGAACATATTGAAGCTTTTTATGCTTATGCTGAAAATATTAACATTTCAGAAGAAGATGTGTGGACCAAATTTTTTGTTCAGAGTTTCGATGGCCAAGCTCAGAAGTGGTTCAAGGAGCTACCAGCAAATTCAATCACCGGTATTGAACAATTAGATGAGGTATTCTTAAAACACTAGGGAGAAAGAAGAGATCTGTTATACTACATTTCTGAGTTTGGAAATTTGAAGAGAGAAGATGGAGAGTCGGTCTTAGACTTCATCAAGAGGTTTAAGAGAATGTTTGGAAAGATCCCTGCAGAGATTAAACCAAGTGACACATCGGCAAATATCACATTCTTTGTTTCCTTTAATCCAAATTTTTGTCTTATTCTCAGAGAAAGATGTTCAGCCACACTTGCTTTGATGCAAGATGTAGCCCTCGAGGTTGAATCAAACATTACAGCATCGCAAAAGCTCAAAGGAAAGGTTGAGAGAAATAAGTTTGCTGCTAAGCCTTCCTCTTCTTCTAATAGTAAAATGGAAAAGATGGCAAAGATGTTGGACAAGTTGATATCTGAAATGTCAAAATTGAAGGTCCAGAATCAACAACCAGCAAGGGAAAAAGAGCCAAATGCTTTTGCCCTGAGAAATCCAAATACTTTCTCTTACAGAAGGAATAATCTACAAGTTCAGATCCTTCAAAAAGATAGAAATGTAGCTGATGATCAGAGGATCGGACCACCTTTTCAAAATGCAATGTTGGATGAAGAACAACAACCATCTCACGATGAAGTTGAAGATGTAGATGAAATACACTGTTTTGGTGATGAAAATGATTCTTCATTTTTGACACAAGTAGACTATGAAGAAGCCCTGATGGATCAACAAATTTAAGAGACAAGTGTTGAAGAATCTGTTTACTTGACAGATGATCAGAAAGGTTATAACTTAAGATCCAAGAGTGCTAGCCCGAAACCATTGATTGCTACTCCTGTGAAGAACAAGGAAGTTGCTTCTCCTGTGAAGAACAAGGAAGTCGCTGCTCCTGTGAAGAGTAAAGAAGTTGCTGCCAAGCAGCCTCCCGCTCCTCAAAAATAGACCTCCTCTCCTACAAAACAACAGCAGAAGCAAACACAGCCCCCAACCAAGGAGCAAGTCAGTCTCAAAGCTCCTTCCAATGAGGTAAAAATTTCAGATAGAGCAGCTTTCTCTTTTAATTTTGAATCAGAAATTAAGAAACTTAAGATTCCTATGCCTTTAACTGAACTCATGAAGAATGAAATATTTAAATCAGCCATCCTGAAGTCTCTTGAGACAAAGACCTCTTCATATGATGATTTTGTTAACCTACAAGATGATAAGCCAACCATAACCATAGGGCCTATGATAGAAGACCGATATGATTCTTGTCCACCATTCTACATATCCCTAAATGTCCATGATAAGATCCTCCACAATTGTTTGCTTGATTCCGGGGCGTCACATAATCTTATGCCAAAAGTAGTGATGGATGAGCTTGGTTTGGAGGTCACCAGGCCATATCACAATCTTTTCTCCTTTGATTCTAGGAAGGTCAGATGTCTTGGCCTCATAAAAGACCTTGTTATAAACCTTGCCCAATTGCCAATGAGAAGCATGGTAATGGATGTGGTGGTTGTTGATATTCCACCTAAGTTTGGTCTTCTCTTGTCTCGTCCATGGGGAAAAAGGTTAGGAGGCACCTTGCAGATGGATCTGTCATATGCTACGATTTCGGTGTTTGGGGGGGAGTTGAAAAGACTTTACAAGGAGAATCAACTTGCCTACATCATCAGCGATGCAAATAATTCTGTAAATCATCCTATTTATGTTGTGGATACAGATTTTGGCTCGTGCATTCTTCAAATAGATGATTCTCAATTGACTCCTATGCAGCTTGTGAAGCCTATTGAACAACAATCTGATGATAAGGATGTTTCAGTCTGGACCATGTATTTTGATGGGGCCAGTACTAAAAATTCAGCAGGTGCATGTAAATTCTAACCTTGTACAATATCTACTACAAACTGATATTTAGAAAAGAACAGAAAAGATACAATGGCATATACAAACATTACACAGATATTTTTCACCTAGAAACCCAAACCGGGAAAACCAACATATATTATATTCATACATTGTGTTACATTGTTTACAATACAATATACATATAGGAGCCAGCGACATCCAAAACCCTAACCCAATGACCTGGATTAGTCCAAAACCCTAATTCCTTAACCGGAAATAGAAAACCATCGGAAAAAAACCATGTGCCGAAAAAAACACCTAATATCATGTGGTCCCGAAAATATGTCGTCCCGGTAATATGTCGTCCCAGAAATATGTCGTCCCGAAAATATGTTGGCCTGGCGAAAATATGGCGGCTCGACCCGGCGAAAATATGTTGGCCCGAAAAAAAAAATTCAGGGGCGCTGCCCCCGAACCCCCGCACGGGGGGCTCCGCCCCCCTGCACCCCCCTGTGCACCTAGTGCAGGCACTCAGACACTACTACTCATGCAAAGAATATAACACATACCCAACAGTGCAGGGGTAGTTTTGATTTCTCCTTCAAAGGAGACTATATTGTTATCTTTCAAGCTTGACTTCAGAACTACTAACAACATAACAGAATATGAGGCCTTGATATTGGGATTAAACTTATCCAAGGAGATGGGGATAAAAGGTTTGAAGGTATTTGGAGATGCGGACCTCATTATACAACAAGTAAATAGTACATTTCAAGCCAAGCATGTTAGATTGAAGGCCTACAGGGATGAGGTATGGAAAGTGCGAGATTCTTTTTCTGTTTTTGAAATTTTGTATATACCCAGGGATATGAATCAGCTTGCTGATTCCCTTACTGTTTTAGCCAACATGTTCATTCCTCCCATGCCCCCTAGGCTCAGTTATGAGATCCAAGTAAAATATCGACCATCCTTACCTGATAATATTAAATACTGGAAAGTTTTTGAGGATGATGATGAACTTAACAGATTTCTTCAAGTGGTAGATGAATTTTCTGATATGCATGTTGAACAGCAGAACCTAAATGTAGAAGAATCCCAGAGGCCCAAGCTAAAGCAAATATTGGGTCAGCATGATATTGTTCAACTACCTAACAATTATATACCCCGAGGTTTGGTACCCCTCGAAAAGCTTTTTGATCAGAATGACGTTCCTTACAAGCTAGAGAAAAAGGAGAAAGACCCTGTTTTTCACGAGCATAACATAGGGGATGAAAGCCAACCCAAACTCATAAATCTATCTTCTGAATTGACTATTTATCAGAAGACTAAATATTGCAGCATTTTAAAGGAATTTTCTGATGTTTTTGCTTGGAAATATAGTGACCTCAAGACTTATGACCCTGATATCATTCAACATAAGATCCCTCTTGAAAAAGACACCATTCCTTTCAAACAAAAGCTCAGACCTATCAGTCCTCTCCTTCTACCTGTGATTGAAAGAGAAATTAAAAAGCTTCTCGATGCCAAGATCATTATTCCCTTGAGATACTCCAAATGGATTGCCAATCTAGTGATAGTAAGGAAGAAAAATGGTGAGGTCAGATTATGTGTAGATTTCAGAAACCTAAATAGATGCTCCAAGAAAGAAAACTATCCCCTACCTAAGATGGAACACTTGCTGCAAAGGATTTCAGGGGCTAATGTCATGTCTTTCCTAGATGGTTTTTCCGGCTACAATCAGATTTTTTTCCACCCTGATGACCAGGAGAAGACTGCATTTACAACTCCTTGGGGTACCTTTATGTACGCCAAGATGCCATTTGGGTTAATGAATGTCGAGGCCACATTCGAAAGGGCCATGGACATAACTTTCGTGGGAGAAAAGGACAAGTTTGTCCTCATATATCTTGATGACATCACAGTATATTCCAACAGTCATGAGGAGCATCTAAAGCATTTGAAAAGAGTGTTCTTGAAATGCAGGCAATTTGGAATCTCATTGAATCCCAAAAAGTCCCAGTTTTCTCTCAGGAAAGGTAAGCTCTTAGGATGCATCGTCTCAGCAGAAGGTGTAAAGATTTATACAGCTTGGCTGGAGGCAATTCAAAATCTGTCCTTGCCAAGATCAAAAAAGGATATTCAATCGCTGCTCGGTAAGATAAATTTTGTTAGAATATTTGTGCCAAACTTTGCCGAATTAGTTAAACACATAACATGCATGTTGAAAAAGGGGTCTGAGATAAAATGGATAGATAATGCAAGAAACTCTTTTCAGGATATCAAGCAAGTGATCATGGAATCCCCGACTCTGATCAACCCAAATTAAAGTGAGACTTTCTATGTTTTTTCCTTTGCTTCTTATGACATAGTGGCAGCAGTTCTGCTGCAGAAAGATGATGACAATTTGGATCATCCCGTGGCTTTCTTCAGCAAAACACTTAGAGATGTTGAACTAAGGTATGATCCTATCGAGAAACAAGCCTATGCTCTCATAAAATCTTTAAAATCCTTCAAGATTTATATTCTTCACTCAAAGGTCATCACATATGCTCCTTCATCCTCCGTAAAAGATGTTTTGACTTAGCCTGATATTGACGGAAAGAGAGCTAGATGGATTGCAAATTTGATTGAGTTCAATATTGAAGTAAAGCCCACCAAATTGGTAAAAGGCCAGGGCCTTGCTAAACTCTTAATGGAGGAAAATCATGAGCTGCTGGACATTAATTTCGTAGGAGAAAGTTCACTAAATTTGCAGAATAAAATTGGCAGCGGATGGACAACATAGCAGTCAACAAGTGGTAGAGCACTTGTCTTCTTGTGAATGGTATTCAGGTATTATAAATTTTTTGCAAAATCTAGAAGTTCCTCCTGAACTTAGTATGACTCAAGCTCGAGCCCTTAAACTCAGAGCTATCAAATTCTACATTTACAATAATCTGTTATATTGGAAAGGCCCTGCTAGTTTGCTTCTCAGATGTTTAGACAAAGAAGAGACAGTCAAAGTTACACATCAGTTCCATTCAAGTGTTTGTGGGGGTCATCATTACTGGAAGACCACTGTCCATAAAATCCTAAGGGCTGGATACTATTGGCCTTTCCTCTTCTCAGATGTGTGTGCATTCATCAAAGATTGTGACAAATGTCAAAGATTTACGGGAAAGAAACAGCTAAAATCTTTACCCCTGAGACCTGTATTGGTGAATGGCCCTTTTTAGCAGTGGGGTTTAGATTTTATAGGTGAGATAAATCCTTCATCTAGTGGTCAGCATAAGTGGATTTTGGTAGCCATAGATTATTTTACAAAGTGGATAGAGGCGATTCCCACTCGGAATGCCACTAACTAGGTAGTCATGAAGTTTCTCTATGAAAATATTTTGAGTAGATTCGGTTGTCCCAAAAGGATGGTAACAGATAATACAGTGGCATTCAAAGAAGAGGCATTAGTAGACATGTGTAAATAAATGGGTATCCAGCTGGTACATTTGACCCCCTATTACCCTCAAGGTAATGGCTTGGTTGAATCCTCCAATAAGAGCTTGATCAAAATCATCAAAAAACTGTTAGAGGAAAACAAAAAGAATTGGGATTCCAAACTGAAATTTGCTCTATGGGTAGACAGAGTAACTATAAAAAATTCCATAGGAACTTCTCCATTCAAATTGGTTTATGGGACTGACGCTATTTTTTCTGTTCAGTTAGTTTTTCCAGTGGCTAGGTTCTTCTAGGAAGAGAAAACCGAGTCAAGTGATATGGTAAGAAGGATGCTTGATTTGGTGGAACTGCAACAAGCTCGTGAACAGTTAGTGGAAAGATCAGAGGCTCATCAAAAGAAGATCAAAAATACTTTTGACAGAAAGGCAAAGGTGGACAATTTTCAGATTTGTGACTGGGTTCTAAAATGGGATGCTCTTAGACAGGATAAAGGCAAGCATAACAAGTTCGATTCTTTATGGACAGGTCCTTTCATGATTACCAAGTACAGAATAACAACACTTTCATGCTACAAAATCTGGGAGGTGAAGAAATGTTCGGTGGCGTGGTAAACAGGCGATTTTTGAAACTCTATTTTGTCTAAGGCTATGAAGCCTAGACATTGTAATGTTAGTCTTAGTTTTTATTTTTGCAGAATAACTCCATGCCCAATGGAAACACTAGCAGATAGTTTTTGTTTATTTTCTTTTTAGGAAATGCATTGATTCTATGGTTCTTGAAACCTCACAGGGAGGTATTCATCCCCAATAGGAGCCAGTGTTATCTCCTCAAATAAATTGGTGGAAATTTTTCTTTTTGAGGTGATAGGTTGTTGTCTAAATTTCATTTCTAAATTTTTGTAAGTAGGTTAGAGAGTTTGCATTCTGTAAATAAGCCCAAAAGAAATTTTGGATTTGGTTTTGTCAAGCAAAAGTCAGAATCTCAGGTTTCAATGGTTTAGGCGAGCCTAACAGGCACTCATTAACCATCGAAAGCTTTTGTTCCCGGTAGTTAAAAGGTCAAAGCAAAAGTGTGGTTAACTACCGAAAGCATTTCAATGGTAAAAATGGAAAGCTTGTGCTTTCACACGAGCCAACTCTCAACTTGGTGCAATGATGAAACGTAACCACCGAAATCTCGTCAAGTGGAAGGTATGCACGCTCTGATGGTGTCTATCCAAAATCTCAAGCTCCTATTGTCCTTTCGACCGCAATTGTCTTTTCAAAATATACACACAGCGGTGTCACTGAAATTCATGCATGATGGTCATGAAGCCTCCCTCCATTTCCAGTTTCAAGTACATGATCCATCATGATCCCGTTAATCCCTCATTAAATCCTCATATAGTATCATTTTGAATTCGATAGATTTCTGAGACAGTCGTGGGTTCACAGTCTCATCAATTGAACGTATTTCCAAAGATCCTAATCCCATTTCCCCTAGGGATATTCAAGGCACCACTAGAGTCCAACGATTGCTCAAGAGTCAATTAAGACAGGGTGACTTATCAGGCAAGTCCAAAACTCATCTTGTTTCATATTTTAAATAAGTTTACCACTGAAAATCTAAAATTTCGGCATGCCCTCAGTCAAATTGTCGCTCAAAACTTATTTAGCATTTGATCTTGGTGATCCAAATTTTGTGTCACCCTGTCCCACTAGTTCTTCCCTGAGTTATACCCTCTGTGTTCCTAAATTCTAGAACCTTTGTTTCCCTGGACACTCAGTTTCCCACAATCGTAGGTGCAAATAATATTGATTAATGCCGAAAGCAGGGCCAGTGTTGAGTTCTGAGGTAGATGGGGTTTGGTACTTGGAGGCGCACCCAGAGATAGTAGAGTTTTTCAAAAAAGCAGGGGTATTCACATACTGTGAAAAGCTGACCAGTTTTCATCAACAACTAGCTGAAGCTTTTGCAATTGCATATGATGGAAGATCTGCCAAGATTGCGAAATAAGAGTTTATCATAGATGAATCTTCTATAGTAGAGTTTACAGGTCTTCCACAGACAAGAGACTGTTGGTTTAAATCCACGCTGCCATCAAATATAGAATTCAGATCATATTTGTTGCCCATTCACAAAGACTTGATTTGGAAGAAGGATATTCCAATGTCCTTTTTAGAACCTCAATGGAAGGCATTGCTAAAGGCAATTTTTATTTACATTACCTGTGAGGGATGGTATAACAGAGTAATGTTTTACCATTTTAAGCTTCTCAATCATTTCACAGGTAGAGAACCAATAAATCTACCTTTCTATTTTCACAAGACTCTTACTAAAATGGCCAAACAAGTTAAAGCCAAACCTACTAAGGTTGCTGGTAGACTATCTCACCAAGGGCTTATCACTCTTCTTGTCAAGGAAGCTCTGTAGAGAAAACATGTTGATTGGGGTTTCTTTCTTTTCTGGAATGAATTCCAAGCAGAGAAACCACCAGAGGATGAAACTAAGAAGACCAGTGGCAGAAAGACTGTTACTCCCAAAAGCAGTCACAGGAAAAGGAAAGGTATCTCACCACCAAGAGATCCCATAAAATCATCCTCTAGTAAGAAGAAAGGTATCAAAATAAAACTACAGTTTGAAAGCGAACAGTCTAAGGACTTTGCTATAGGAAACAATCCTTTAAACCTACCTTATAGCGATTCAGAACTAGAACAAGAATTGACTGAGACACAGGATAATGTACAGACTAAACAGGGTGCAGACTATTGTTCCAATTTACCTTCACCAACTCCTACTAAGGCACACAGTCCATCAGTGGCAGAACCCTCTTCAAGTAAGCCTAAAAAAGCTAGATCAAGAAAAATCAACAAGCTCCTGCAATAGGTCTACGAAATGGAAGTCCTGGAAAGGGTGATTAAAAAAGATAATGCAGACCTAACTGACAGAAATGCAGAGCTGTTCAAAACAAAACAAACCCTCAAGGAGAAGCATGACAAGATTAAAGACAGAAACAGGGTATTGATTAGAGAAAACATGAAGCTGTATAGATAGCTAAGGATTCTGAGGTTGAAGTTAAAGGAATTGCAATCACCAACACAGGAGCAAACTGGATTAGATATTATGGATAACTTAGCTACAACCATGGTAGACACACAAGAGCCTTCCACAAAGCCAGTAGAAGTTCGTAGATCTGCACGAACAAGGGTTGCCTCATCCAAGAAACCTTGAACATCAAAAAGGGATCTAAGGTAAGCATTTTTTCAATTTTGAAGTTTTCTCAAAGTTGGATTTTCGGTGGTTTAGGCGAATAGGATGACTGTTCATTAACCACTAAAAAACTTTCGGTAGATAATTCACTCAGGAGATTTCTAAGTTAACCACCGAAAGCCTTTCATTTCCAGAATGATCAAGTTTTTACACAGATTGAAGTTTTTTGAGCTGGAAAGGTTTGAAACCTCTTCGGATGAATATTTGATGAATTGTCAAGACAAATCCAATAGCTATTTTTGATAGATTATGGGAAGAGGAGGTGTTTCAAAGGTTTTCCGCATCTTTGACAAAGATAGAAAATCAGGATAGTTTCTCACATCATCAGATTCGAATTTATCTCTCTTGGAGAGTCAGCATTCAGCCTTGGGAGGCTATCCTGCACTACACCAGCACTCAACAAGAGAGGAGGACCAAGAAATCTGGGATTGACCTCATTTTTGGGGATCATCCCACATCTTTTGCAACTAGATTTGGATTTACTATCTTTAGCTTATTTGATCCATGTTTTTAGGATCTCAGAACTATTTTGTAAAGCTATAAATCTAAGGGTAGAACATGAACCAAAGGTTTGACTTTGGAGACTTTTTCATATTATATAACTTAAAACTTCTCATTTTCACATGGAGTAATACAAGCTTCTTTTGCCATAACTTGTTCAGATTTCATCTTCTTTTCTATTCTTTACTTGCACCTGGATATTGTATTCATGCTGTTTTATGCTTGTTTATGCCCAATAACTGTCATCTTATAAGTGCATTCATAAGTTTAACTTTGCAAGTATTCCTGTGATTATTGTAATTGGCCATTCGTATATGCTTTATATGTGATTCTGCTGATATAATAGTTATTTATTCATTCATCACCTTATTTGTAAACTCTCTTAACATTTGTGGTTGAAAGCCTTGTCCATCTAGATGTGTTTATGCATGATTTGAGTGAGAAATGATCCAATCCTCCGACTTGTTCCAAACCCATGCTTTTTATTGAGAAAATAGTTACCAAAAGATTAAGTTAATAGGAATCTTTGACTTACAGCCTAGGAGAGTTTCCCAGAGTGATAACAAAGGGAAGCTTCAAATCTTTCCTCCATAACTTAGGATTGATTACCCAAAAAGGAGAGACTCGAGCTTATGAGTCATCCTTCGATTATAACAACCAGAATAATATTAGAGTCAACCAATAAAATAAGGTGGGATTGGCTAAAACCACCCTAACAAGACTGACACTCCCTATAATCTTGGAAAGAGGAATTAGTGACACTCCCTACTTTTCTAGTAAGGGGTATCACTCAAGGAGTGACACTCCTTGATCCATGGTAGGGGGGCGTCAGTGCTCCAACTAAGCTAAAAACAAGGGGGAAGGTTATGTGTTTGACCTTTAGAAAATGGTTTTTTCTTCTCTTTGACAACTAGGGAACATAAAAAAATGTTTTCCATGGTGTTGGGGATGCAAAACCAAGGTGAAACACTTACATGTGATAATTTTGCATGTAAAATATTCCCCCTAAAGTGTGAGGTCAGAAAAACACTGATGGACGGAAATTTTTACAAAATGATGTGTGCCGAGGGTGCTAGAATAAGAGAGCTAGATGTAAGCTTAAAAAAATCATCAAACAAAATATATATGAATCATCCTGAGGTAGGCATACCCATGCTTAGTACAAAATAGACTTAAATCATGGTCACTGACCAATACACTATGGATCCATGGAAGCATTGACTAAGGGTATGGCCATCAGTCATACAACATGGATCCATACCTCCATGAATTGATAAGGTTGTAGCCATGAGATTTTACACAATGGAGACACAATATGATAGCAATATATTAGTTTTGAATTTTAATATTATATGAAGTAGTTAAAAGTTATATTGCATTTATTAGTTTTGTCATATGTATTCAACTCTTCTATTTCTTTTGTTAGATCAACAACTTCATTTTTCAAGCTTTTGATTTCTTCCTTGTTTTCTAGTTGAACCCTTTTGAGGTTGATGACTTCCAATTCCAACACATGGTATGATTCTTCCTTTTTAGTCAATTGGCTCTTCAGGGTTTCTTCAATTTTTTTATCTTCCTCAAGTTGAGGCTTTGGAGTGTTGACCAATTCTTTTATGTCTTATAAGTATTTTGTGCATTTATTGAGTTTGTCATAAGTCTTCATTTTTTTCATTTCTTTTGTTAGATTAGAAACTTCAGTCTTCAATCTTTTGGTCTCTTCTTCTTTATATTATAGCAGAGTCTTTTTTATAATCTTCATGGTTGTTATATTGATCTAATTATTGTAGTAACAACATATCTTTCTTTTGAAGTTTCTCCAACTCTTCTAAAGTGCACATTGTTATAGCGCAAGTTGTAGGTTTGGAAACTCCTGACCCAACCATGTAACAAGAACTACAACTTGGGAATCCTACACCCAATGTCACCTCAATGTAGGTCCCGCACTTCAAGGGTGACTAGGTCACTCTAGGGAGGCAATCTCAGTGACCCTAGGGGGGATTGAGATGAATATGAATATGGATGGAAGTGAAGCTGCTATAGGTAAAGTCTAAGTGGAGTGAAAGGTGAAAATAGGTTCCTTGTAAGTCAAGTGATTGTTTCCGCACAAGTATAATACTTCTCCAAGTGATTGTACTTGCCTGAGACACAAGAAAAGACACTTTGCAATAGCATATGTTAGTTGGATCAAAAAGTTAATATTTCTGTCCCTAATTTGCAGAAATATATAACAATATATATCAGAAAGAAAAAAGTATTGTAATCTGCTCAATAAATGCTAAAGATCAAGTAGAAATGCAAGAGAAAAACTAGTAAATGACTAGCTAAACTCAAGATGAAAAACAAATACTCTTAGCATAAAACATAAGGCTGTTGTAAACATTTGTTTGCAGAAAATTATATCAGCCTTATGTATGTAACATTAAATGTATTACATCAAGAAAATCATCCACTGAAATCTCCTCAAACTTTTCCAAAACGTGCACTAGGACAAGGAGAGTAAGTGTGCAAGCTTCAAGAAAAAACCAATGGTTGATAAGAGAGTTATTAAAGAAAGTAAGTTAGGGTTTATGCAGTCCTAATGGATGAAGATGCAATTTTGTAATAGAATCAATAAGTATCCCCTATATGGGGATGCCCTATTGGCTGTGAGGTGTCCAAGGCACAAGGAGAACAATCCTCTTTGCAAGAAGTAAAAATGACCGAAAATCATGTTTCCCAATGCAATATTTTATTTATCCAATGCAATAAATCAATGACTAGTGCCTTTACTATTGGGTTAATGGAATCACAAGGAGCTTAGAGAATCTACCTCATTGGGGGTGTAAGCCCTTTTACTCCCCAATGCAAGTTTTTCTAAGCTAGGGTTTAAGCTAAGAGGGTGTATGCCCTTGTACTTCTCTTAGAAAACCCTTAATCAATGAGATGAAGCAAACAAAAATGATGAAGGCTATGGTGGGGGTGTATGCCCTTATACTTCCCACCCAGATCCTATCATAACAATACTTGACTTGAATAAAATGATAGAAAGAGAGTAAAAACCATACCAAGGTCAAGAGAAATGCTAAGGCAATTCACCACAAGAGCTAGAAAGCATCATCCAAAGCTAGCGCTAGGACTTCCTCCATCAAACATTCATAAAATAACCATAAAAAAAGTGCAAACAAGATAAAATATCCAAGGGGGCCGAAAATGTCATACCAAGTCTCTCACAAGAGGAACAGTTATGATTAAAATGAGATCTTATGATCTCTATTTATACAAAATTTAGCTAACATAGTTTGTCCACAAATTAAGGAATAAAACAAAATATTAGGGGTCAACAACACTAATATTTCCCTATTAACAAAATAATATTAAACAATTCACTTAAAATTTCATCTTTTGCACAAATTAAACCCTAATTTAGGAGAATGTCACCCCTTTAGAGGATGTTTTACCACTTTGAGGAAGTCGTTGGTGTTGGATAAGCATGGATGGGCCTCCAAAGGCCATGTCTCAAGAATATAAGTGGTTTCATAATGGTGAATACTATCTTCTCCTAAAAATTTACAAGTGTAAATGAGTGGCACCTCACCACCAAGCCCTAATCCCCCTAGGTGACGTCATGTCTCTAGAAGTGGTGTTTTTCCTCTCCTAGGAAAAACATTTGGCATGTGGGGGCTAGGCCATGTTGTCCAAGTCATATTTGAGGCCTTCCAAGTTTGATATCTCTCATAAAACATGTGGGCCCCTGGCATCCAACATGTTGGCTTGTAGCCCCATGGAAGCCCAAGCTAGTCTTGTTCTCCCAAAATTGTCCACCATCTATGTCTTGCAAAGACAAATGAACACGCCCTCCAAGGATATAAAGTCATAAGATCATGATAATTTAATCCAATAAATAAATAATCCATCCAAGCATGTTCATCAAAGATCACCATATCAAACAATTAATAGCTCAAAGGCACTATGCAACTTGTCAATATTAAGTATGGGAGGGTTGACGAGGTGTCCTATTGTGTAGATATTTCCCTAGGTCAAGGAGAGCTTAAAAGAGGTCACTCTCTAAGCCATGTAAAGTGTATGAGGTGGATGGGGTCAAGACTCAATGGGCACAGGGTTCATGACATACTAGGGGTCATAGTGTCTCATTCATGGGTGCCTTTGTAGAGGGTGTGTGGTACCTGTTATAACCCTATAATTTATAGGATCAACTGGTGAATGAAATGTTATCACTTTAGTGTTTTGTTTGTCAAATGATTTTCCATTCTATAAAAAGAAAAAGAAAAGAAAGAAAAAGAAAAATAAATAAAAAGAAAAAAAAGAAAGAAAAGGAAAAAGAGGGCATAAAAGAAATTTAAATAGAGCTCCATGCAATAACAATAACTTGGTCCATATAGTTTAAGCATGGCCAAGTCCTTTTAAATTGATGTCGACGGGAGTAGTGAATAAGCTTGGCTAAACTGTTTAATCTTAGCCAAGCAAATTAGGATAGCTAGAGAATAAATTTGACCAAACTGCCTAATCTTGGTCAAATAACCCCAGGATAGAGTAATTTCTTAGTCCAATAGTTTAATCTGGGCTAAATGTCATAGGTAATTAGGTTAGAGAATAGGGTAGTTTGCTTTTTCTCAATAAAACAGGCATGATGATCAATGTTGAACCCTATCTTTGATGTTTGAAAGTTGAATGTCTAACTCCATGGTGATAAAAACAGGGAAATCTTGGAAAAACCCACTTAAAGTGCTTATGCTACGTTTTCAGAGAAAATATCAGTTTGCGCTCACAGATTAAAGATAGTGCATAGATGAACGACTGAGGTGCTGACACTTAGATCTACAGTTGATAAGTTTTTTCGCCCCCCCCCGACCGTTCTACCTTTAACGGTAAGTGGGGGGTCCAGAATCATGTATAACAAAGGCATGCATATGAACAGGTTAATTCTGGACCCCCCTGACCGTTCTACTT
>ML783739.1:78536-95317 GCA_009831015.1 Picea engelmannii
GGGGGGGGGGTCCGGAATGGGATGTTTCTCTGGTGGGTCCCCTTTTCTAATGTGGCAGGAATCCATTGCTCCAGACTCCTGCCACGTACCACTTACCATTTTCTGACATAACCCTCGTCTCCTCATGACATCATTTTCCCTTATTTTACTCTAAGGGTCCCTTGTCATTACTCTATCAGTCCATTCCCCCTGTTCACCCGTTACAAGTCTTCTCACCATGGTCAGTTCCCAATCAATGACCTCCACGTCACCTGGTCGTATTCGTCATTCATTTTTACCTTCCATCTCATGCTCCAAAAGACCCGTTGGCCATTTATTATGGGCTAACTTATCTGTTATCCTGTTGATCTATCCCCAGTGCCCAACGGGTATCCGTTTGCTCAAAACTACTCTTTTCCTTCATTCTCCTATTGTTTACTTTGTCCTCGCACCAGATATTTTATCCCTGTCTTATCTCCATTCTAGTTAGTCATCCAAAATCATAGTCATCCCCACTAACATTTTGTTTGAATTGCAGGTATTTTCACAATGATGGTGCCAAAATCCAAGAAAGCAGAAGCCGAGGAAAATCCTTTCCTCCCACCTCCTGTTGATCTTGATAGGATCCATTTGGCTGACAAAGATAATTTAATCATAGACACCAGGTGTGAATTTGACTTCCAAGATTTGTAGTCATGGCTCAAAGAGATTTTCTTAGATCAAAGCGATGAAATTGGGCTCTGGGAGTCCAACCTTCCTCTGTATCTTTTCCCCCAGGTTCACCATTTCCCTGAGTTTTCCCTCAAATGCCAACCTCATTACCTTCTCGACTAGAGAAGCATATTATCTTTTCTTCATCACACCAGAGGCCATTGATTAGATGATGCAGATACCCAGAATTGAATTTGCCTCCCCTTTCAATCTCAAAGTCATCACGGAGCTGTAATAGAAACTATCATTCCCTCAGAGAGCCCATATTTTTGAGCTTTTCCTCCCTTAGTCTGCTCATCTCCCCAAGACAAATCCCTCATGCCCTTCCTCTGTGTTCTCAGAGAAAGGAAACCAAGTCATTTCATCGCTTTATGATCTACTTCGTTATTTTTCCGACCAATGGGTGGATGAACCCATATTGGGTTTTTTGTCCATTTTCTCCATAGAAGAAAGACCCACCACTCAGTTCACCTACAATACTTTCCTGGCGAATAGTATTCATGAACAGTTCTCAAATTTCACCTCAGAAGGCATGTTCCAGTATTCCTTAATACTGGCCTACATGTTCACTTTCTTTCAAGCGGACAGGTTCTCCCTTTCAATGCAGAAAATGGACAAGGATGGGAGACCGTAGGCGGTAACAGCTTGGACTTCACTACTCAGACAAAATTCAATAGAGTTCAGTTTCAAACAGTTTATCGAGAAGTTTTATCATCCGGTGGTGAGCATGCTCAGTGGCAGACCTGAACCAAGAATAAATGAGGAGATTCAGAGGATTTTACGCCTCTCAAACCTTGCAAAACCTGGAGACTGGTATCTTTACCAAAACCACACCAAGATCAGAGTATATGGATGCAAGTTAGCTCCATACAAACTACCAAAGTATCTTCCCGTGAGGATATTTTCCCTGGAGTACATAAGGAAAATGATTCACTCAGATGACATACATTTTGTGTCTTTGAAAAAGAAATAACAGCTTAGAATTAAAGGGAAAATAGAGTCTTTCATCTGTAATAGCCGAGGCGTTGGGGAGGAAGCAGACAGATTTTTGAAAGAAATGAAGTTTCAGGTTAGTTTCATATGGCACTATGATCCATGTGGGATAATTTCTGAGATGAGGGTTAAAAATAAAAATGTTCTATATGTTCATACACCCAAGCCTAAGATAGAAAAGTTCATGAATCAAACAGTATGGGAGCCAAACACTCTAGTCAAGATAGAACAGCAGGACCCTTCGGTCATCATCTCATAGACTATTACACCACAGGTTCCCAAGGAGAAAATACCCAGGAAGGATACTTCACCTTCCATCATTGAAGTCTCGGCTGAAGATTTCAAATTACACACCAAAAGTCCAAAAACCAGTCATATACCTGACACGGCTGGTGAAAAGGAAATCCAATCCACTAGAACTATGAAAGATGATCGGTCACTTCTTAGCACAAGTAGAAAGCATATCATGTCTACATTTTTGCCTAAGAATCCCATGAATACTCCACTAGTCGAGCAGCCGAGTAAAGTAGGACCAAAGTTGAGTGTTTTTGAGAAGTATGACCTGATCAAAAAGAAAAATCATACGCTGACCAAGAGTACTTACGCTCAATTTTGGAAACAGACATCAACGACACAACACATACTATTGTCTGCATTCGATATAGAGAAGGGTAGAATGCACATGGATTTTCTGCAGGCACAGGTGCTGGACCCAAAAGCAATCACTGATTACAAAAGAGCAACATTCGAGTTTCATACTAGAGATGTGAATCCCACTGATCATATGGATATGCACAGGCAAACTAGAGAAATGGTTTTCTCCACATTGGAAAATGCTTCTACTATGGCTGCTAAATTATAGGTATCTCTGAGCAATGTTCAGACACAACTAAAATTATAAAAGATATCATCATTAGCAAAGGATAACAGAATTAAGACGTTGGAAGAATTGGTCCTCAAGATCGGGTATGACCCCTCGAATTTGAAAGTAGTCGAGGAGATGTTAAAAAAGAAAAATGTCGATATAGAATCTCTGAGGAAATAGTTGAAACTGCCACCGACAGAAGATGCACAGGCAAAGGAGATAGCTGAGACAGAAGGGGAAAAGGATGAGATGCTCAAGTTGATCATGAAGAAAAATGCACAGTTGAAAGAGATGGAAGAAGAACTGGAAAGGTTAGTGAAAGAGAAGGAACAATCAAAGCCTATGGAATTCATTCCATTAAGCACAGTTCCACTCACGGGAGTAAGCAAAAAATCTACAACAAGAGTCTTCTTAGCAGAAATTCCCTCAGCAACTCCACTGATAGCTCTGGAGAAGACAGTAGAACTGGCAAAATCCATGGAAGAGATGAATTTGCAAGAGACGGAGATTAGAAAACTTAAAAAGGAGGTTGAGAACCTTCAGGAACTGAAGTCTTCTTACCAAACCAGCTACTCCAAGGAGAAACAAACATCAGACAAGCTCAAACAGGAATTGCAATAGCTTCAAAAGAAAACAGTGGTAGGAAAAACACTTGTTGAGGTCAAGGAAAGTGTCTAGATGGATATCACCAAGTTCGTAAATGAAATATAATGGTACAAATCATGCTCGAGAAAAATGCACTAGTGAAAAGAAGCAAGTAGGCTATTGAGAAAATAAGAGAACTGGGAGAGATGCCCACAGAAGCCATTGAGATCATTAAATTCCTAAATTCAAAAACCAGAGAAGACTTAGAGGATTTGAAAATTGAAGATAGGACAGAAACCATCCTTGAGGTCAAGAGGGTCCTGACCAAAAGAGAACTGATGCTACAGGAGGAAAAAGTCCAGACTATGGACATAGGAGGGCAAAAAAATTTCAGCAAAATTGAAGCTCTGTAGAAGAAAGGCCTCCCTGTCTTAATGGTCATAAATGACAAGTTAATGATGCTTTTTGATTATAAAAAGAAGCTATCCATAGTGGCCAAAGATAGCTCAAAATTCTCGGGAATATAGGGTAGTATCACAGGCAAGGCGTTCTTAGAAGCTTTACAGTCAGACATCAACATTTAGCACGAGATCCGGTACAATTTCATCGTCACGCCAACTTTTGCCAAGTATATAGAGATGGATGAAGTATACCAAAGACTACTCAAAGTCGTCGTTCCCAGTCAGCTTCGATGGGAAGAGCTATACAATCTGATCGAGTAGGAGATGAGGTGTCCAAGCCCAGTCAACAATCCATTCAAGCGAAGTCATGCAGAGGACTCACCAACGGTTTACCCCAGAAATCAGAATAAATATTTCAACACATCATCAAACAGTTCCTGAATTTTTGTATCTTGTTGAGTTAGTTAGCTAAATTTAGAACTTCCATGTCCCGATCTTTAATGACAGGATCGTTTGTAATTTTTTATTATAAATACTTAAAAATTTGAGGTACCGAGGGTTGATCTTTACACCCTGTAAGCCAGAAAGACTGTAATTTTTATCAAGAGATCTTCCAATAATACAAAGGGACTTTTCACAGGATTCTCGCGTGTTATTCATTGGTGATGTTTTCTTTTCTATGTTAAATGTTTTTCTCCCTCAATTGTCATATTGTTTTCTATTCTAATCTTTTAAATGTAGCGCATGTTGCAGGATTTATCTTTGTATACCCTATTTCCATCTTTGAAAGATATTAATGTTTATCTTTCTAATATTACAGTGAATAAATTCTTAAATTCTTCTTTACTTTAATTGATATTCTCATCTTTTCTGCTATTCATCACTTTACTACCAAAGAATCCAATGAATGCATTATCTTTCCCTATGAAAAGAATCTTTTAATTTCAATTTAGATCTCTATCTTTATAATACAGACCCCATAGCCCAATGGAGGCGTAAAACCATTTTCAGCCAACTTAACAAAAAAAAAAAAAAAAACCATTCAATCTTATTTTGTTTAACTAGCCTAATAGCTCAAAGTTAAAACATAGCTAAATCTTACAGAGAGATCCCTCTCTGAAGCTGGTAGGGCTAGATTCTAGTTTCGAAGTGGTTGGATAAAGTTATCTCTTGTAAGTTTCTTATACTCTGACAACCTCTGGGAATTTACAAAGTGTTAACATAGTGGCGACCATACTGGGGAGTGAACAAATATTCAACACCACGTTTTCTTTTTTCCCTAGAAGAAAACTTTGTTTCTAAACAAATTATAAATTTGAGAAAGAAATAATATTCAGAGGTTGTTAAATGCTTGTACATAGTAATTTTGGATTCATAAAAATAAAAATATATAAAAATTTAAAAAAAAATGGCTCCTAAAAGAGCTTATACTCGATCCCACCGAAACCCGAAACTTGCAATAGCAACTGATAATCCAGAATATTTACTCAGAAATAAGACCATTGCAGAAGGTTCAGGGAGTCATAGTCCCCTTCACTGGTCCCCTTTTCTTTCAGAGGAACTTGTTGCCCTTCAAGATCTTGACTTTAACACCATTTTTTAACAAAGCCTGTTTAGAATGAAATCTGATAGCTTTGTGACTGAAACCATTTTATATCCAACCATCCTACAACCTCGGACCCCTGAAATACTATCTCCCACTGCAAAACCTCAAACCGCTCACTCTGTGCCAGCTAGTCCCTCATCCTCCTCATCTTCTACCACCGCCCCACCAATCATCCAGGTTGTTGTCCCGCCTCCCCCATCTATCATGGAAGCTAGATATGCTCCCTTGGTGTTGGATGCACCTCTACATGATATGCCCCTGGATTATCAAATGAGACTCCCACAGTTCGATGGTACAGGGACCTTGAACGCACAACAACACGTTGATAAAATGAATGACTATTTTGACTTGCAGGAAGTCGATGAAGTTGACGTTCAAATGAGACTTTTTGCACAGAGTCTGACTAGGTACATTGAGAAATGGTACAAAGGCTTACGTGTTTCTTTAGTGGTCGACCTTATAGTGTTTCAAAGAAGTTTTTTGGACATATGGGAGGTAAAGAAAAATCCTCTCCAGATCTTGTCAGAATACGAAAACATCAGAAGGAATCAAGGAGAGACAGTACAAGACTATTGCACCCACTTCAAAAATCTGTACAATGCAATTCCAACCAATATTAAACCCCCACAAGGTTTGGCACTGATAAAATTCCCTGACAGTTTCGACGCTGATATGTTCTATCAATTAAGGGAAAGAAACTCCACGACCCTGGAGGACATGCAGAAAAGCGCAATAAGTGTAGAGGCCAACCTGTTGGCTAAAAGGGCACGACAGAGGATGGAAAGGAGAGTCACAATTAAAGAGGAACCTTCCACATCTTCTTCTGATGCCAAAATAGATTCCTTAGCTAAAGAAATGGAAAGGATGATGGAGAGACTTACTATAGACGAAAGAAATCCTCCTAGAGAAAACCAACCTGCTCAACAAATTCGGAATCCTAACTTCAAAAGAAATCCTCCTCAAATTAGGCAGAGAGATCCTAGAGATCAAAGAGAATAGAGTGGTACTGATCAACAAATCAGACCACCCCTACAGGAAAATTATGCCGATGAAGGTGAAGAGCTAATTGAAGAATTAGAGGACACACACATAAACCTCATTGGCATTCACGATAACAAAACCATTTTCCTTACTCAGGAAGAGCAAGAACTATTCCTTCTTTCTCAAATAGAGTTGAGTGAGGAAGCCAAAGAGACCAAACAGCAGGAATTTGAAAATTCCATTATGGAGGTACACAGGTAGTACAATCTGCGAAGTAAAAAAGAAAGATGAAAATTCCCCCAAAAAGGTAACTGAAATGAAGAAAACAGTCGAAACCAAGAAAGCTCCTGAGCCTTCTACCAAGAAGATCCCCGAGAAAGGTAATGTTGAAACTCTAGCAAAAAGAAACCCTACCATTTTACAAAGATCAATGCACACTAAGGTTTCATCAACCAACTAACCAAATACTTCCGCCCAAAAAACTATGGTGGACAGATCAAAATTGTTGTGCCAAAGCAGAGCACCTACTTCTTTCAACCTTGAAGGGGAATTAGCCAAAGTGAAAATTCACATTCCCCTTTTTGAGTTGATGAGTAAGAATTCTTACCGATCGCAGGTGATCAAAGTGCTGAGCATTGAGCCTGATATAGGCATGAAGGCCTTAACCATTGGGTCAATGAATCATTCGGACATGGTAAATCTTATCGATGATCAACCTGAACTTCTGTTTGGCCCTGAAGTTGATGGTCAAGATGACATTGGTGCTATCGCTCCTTTTTACATCAACCTTAATATACATGACCTGATTTTGCACAATGCTATGTTAGATTTAGGTGCTTCCCACAACCTGATGCCTAAAGCAGTGATGGAAAAATTGGGACTCGAGGTCACCAGGGCCTACAAGGATTTGAACTCTTTTGACTCCAACAAAGTTAGATGTATCAGGTTAATCAAAGACTTATGCATCACCCTAGTTCAGATCCCAACAAAAAGCATGGTTATGGATGTTGTGGTCGTGAACATTCCCCCAAAATATGGTATGTTGTTGTTCAGGTCTTGGGGGGCCAAGTTGAAAGGCACGTTGCAGTTGGATATTTCATATTCTACCATCCTAGTATTTGGACAGTAGAGAAGACTGTACAAAGAGATGCTGATGAAATATATGGTCAGCAGCCAAGAAAAGCCACATAACTATCCTCTGTACTATGCACACTCTGATCTAGACTCCTTGATCCTGTATAACGACAATGATATGGAAGAACAAATCGCTTAGCTGGAAGAAGATACATTTGACCTGAAAGACGACCAAGAAATCACTGAGCCAAAAGGGAAGGAAATCATAATAAGTAAAGAATTTCCAGCATATTTCTGGAGCATGGATTTTGATGGAGCTGTAAGCAAAGAGGGAGCTGGAGCAGGAGTCTAGTTGCATAATCACAAATCTAGGTATTCAGAGAACCATTCTTACAAACTGAATTTTCAATGCACTAACAACATAGCCGAGTACGAAGCTTTGATGCTCGGTGTTAAATTGCTAAAGAAGGTTGGTGCCAAACAAATCGTGGTAAGAGGTGATTCTGAATCAATTATCAAACAAATTAAAGATGATTATGCAACAAAACATCCCAGGCTTAGAGCTTATAGGAATGTTTTTTTGGATGTGCTTCAATTTTTCATAGAAATTGATTTGCAGGTGATGCCCAGGGGACAAAAAATTCTAGTAGATGGTTTAGCTACGTCAGCAGCTACATGCAAGATACCTTTTCATTCCACTTGCCCATACACAGTGGAGGTGAAGTGCAGACCAACTATCCTAGACAACATCAGATACTGGCAGGTATTTGGGAACAATGACAAAATTGAAGATTTTCTACAATGCAAAAATGATTTCGAGTGTACAAACATAGACTTAGAAAACGATGATGAAAATGTAAATAAATTTGTTTTGGGAAATAATAGTGTAAATAAAATAGGTTCAGAAGAATCAGGTGAAGATGAGATAGATTCTGATGTTTTGCATTTAAAGAGTAATGTTTTACCTAGGGGTTTAGTTCTGTTAGAAGACTTATTTGATTTTAATGATGTAGCTCAAAAACCTAAAATTGAAGCCAATGGTAAAGAGGTTGAAGACTGTAACATAGGGACATAAGAGAAACCCAAGATGGTAAAACTTTCCAAATCTTTACCCCCTGAGAAGAAAATCAAATACATTGAAATTTTCAAGGAATATGTGGACGTGTTTGCTTGGGGTTATGAAGACTTAAAATCTTATGACACAAGCATCGTTCAACATAGGATCCCGATAAAAGAAGATCAAAAACCTTTCAGACAAAAACTTAGGAGAATCAATCCCAAGTTACTTCCCCTGATAGAAAAAGAAATCAAAAAGATGTATGATGCTAAAATCATAGTTCCTTTACGATTTTCCAAATGGGTTTCAAATCTGGTCCCAACCTAAAAGAAAACTGGGGAAATCAGGCTTTGCATTGATTTTCGAAGCCTGAACAAGGTTTCCATAAAGGAAAACTACCCACTGCCAAAAATGGACCACATATTACAAAAGGTAGTTGGATCCAGCTGAATCTCCTTACTGGATGGTTTCTCAGGCTATAACCAGGTTCTTGTTCACCCAGATGATCAAGAGAAAACAACTTTCACAACACCTTGGGGTACCTTCATGTATGTGAAAATGCCTTTCGGTTTGATGAATATTGGAGCCACTTTCCAAAGAGCGATGGACATCGCTTTTGTGGAAGAACTTGGCAGCTTTATCATCATTTATTTGGATGACGTAACTATTTATTCCTAGTCCGATGAAGAGCACTTGCGACATCTCAGAAGAGTGTTTGAGAAGTGCAGGAAGTTTGTGATTTCTCTAAATCCTAAGAAAATCCTTTTCGGATTAGAGGAAGGCAAACTATTGGGGCACATAATCTCTAAAGATGGAATTAAGATAGATCCCAGCAGAATAGAAGCCATTCAGAAACTATAACACCCAAGGAATATCAAAGAGTTACAATCTTTCATTGGAAAAATAAAATTTCGAAGAAGATTCATACCTAACCTAGCTGAGCTTCTCAGGAACATCACCAACATGTTAAAAAAGGACACAAAAATAAAATGGGGCATTGAATCCAAGAAATCTTTTGAACAAGTTAAACATGCACTCACACAGGCTCCAGTCTGGATCAGTCCTAACTTCACCAAGGATTTTTACCTTTTTTCTTTCGCTTTTGAACATACCATTGCAACAGTATTACTAAAGAAAAATAGTGAAGGATATGAATAGCCCATAGCCTTTTTCAGTAAATCTTTAAGAGATGTTTCTCTGAATTATAAAATAATGGAGAAACAAGTTTTTTCCCAGGTAAAAGCCATAAAGGATTTTAGAGTATATATTCTCCATTCCCACACCATTGCATACATTCTGAATGTAGTAGTAAAAGACATTTTAACCCAGGACAATCCATATGGAAGAAGAGTAAAATGGATCGCTATTATTCTAGAGTATGACATAGAGATTAAGCCTACTAAACTGATTAAAGGTCAAGGTCTAGAAAAGTTAATGGCTGAATCCAATTTCCATGCTCTTGATATTAATTTCTTAGTTGCAGTAGATGAACAGGGAGAGCAGGCGACTTCAAGCGTGAAAGAGGTCTCCATGGTACGCAGACCTGATATTTTTTTTTGCATAACTTACAAGCTCCCCTTGGTCTGACAAAAACTAAAAATAGGTTTTTGAAATTGAAAGCATTAAAATTTTGCATTCTAGAAGGCAATACTTATTGGAAGGATCCTGGAGGTATTTTGTTGAATTGTCTGTTAAAGGATGAAGCTGACAAAGTATTACAGGATTTTCATGTAGGAGACTATGGTGGTCACCTGAGATGGAAGACCACGACTAATAAAATTCTCAAAGCTGGGTTCTATTGGCCTACACTATTTGTTGATGTGCATCAGAAGGTGACTTCGTGTCATAAATGTCAGGTGTTCAAGGGAAAAAGGAAGCTCCTCCCTTTGCCCCTGAAACCAATCTCTGTTGAAGCTCCTTTCCAACAATGGGGATTAAACTTTATCAGAGAAATACATCCTCCCTCTTAGGGCCAGCACAGGTGGATTCTTACTGCTATGAAATATTTCACAAAATGGATCGAAGTTGTACCAAACAGGCAAGCTGCTGATTCTGCCATTATTAAATTTCTAGAAAATAATATCTTGTCTCGTTTTGGATGTCCAAAAAAAATTATAACTGACAATGCAACTACTTTCTGATCTAAGAAGATCATAAATTTTTGTAGCCAATATCATATCGGGTTGGGACATTCCACGACTTATTACCCTCAAGGAAATGGGTTGGCAGGATCATCCAATAAAACCATGGTGAACATTATAAAGAAGACGTTGCAAGAAAACAATAAGTCATGGCATAACAAGCTAGTTTTTGCATTGTGGGTCGACAGACTAACCACCAAGAGGTCAATTGGTATGTCTCCATATCAGTTGGTCTATGGCACTGAAGTAGTTTTTTCTACCTCCTTAGGGGTTCCTGTCATGAAATTGTTGCAACAGATGCAAGCCGAGCCGAACGACTCCCAAAGAAGGATAAACTAGATGATCCACTTGCAATAGTCTAGAGAAGAAGTATACAACAAAACTCAGGTTGTCCAGGAGAGCATAACAAATATCTTTGATAAAAGAACTAAAGAAGATGGCTTTGAGCTAGGTGACCTGGTTCTGAGATGGGATGCTCGAAATGAAGATAAGGGGAAGCATGGAAAATTTGACAGTCTATGGAAGGGACCTTACATAATTCACGCATTCAGAGGAAATAATGTTTTCCTGCTCAACAACAACGATGGGACCAATCTGCCAAGAGGACCTTTGAATGGAAGAATGTTGAAGCACTATTCACCTCCTCAGTAGGGACCTTCAGTCACACCTTTCCATTGTACAAATCATTCTATTTTTCTTACAAGTTTTGAGTGAATAACTTTGATCAGATGGTTTAAGACCACAGAGAAGGTCCTAAGCCATTGAACCTTGTCATCAAACTTTCAAAAATAAAAAAAATCAAACAACAAAGGCAACTCTGGAGAAAAATTTTCAGAACATCAGGAAACAGGATTCTTGGCACTTCACAAGGAGAGTACCATCCCTAGGTGGAGCCATTGTTATAACCCTATAATTTATAGGATCAACTAGTGACTAAAATGTTATCACTTTAGTGTTTTGTTTGTCGAATGATTTTCAATTTTGTAAAAAGAAAAAGAAAAGAAAGAAAAAGAAAAAAAAGAAAGAAAAGGAAAAAGAGGGCATAAAAGAAATTTAAATAGAGCCGCATGCAATAAAAATGACTTGGTCCATACAGTTTAAGCATGGCCATTTCCTTTTAAATTGATGTCAATAGGAGTAGTGAATAAGTTTGGCTAAACTGTTTAATCTTATCCAAGCAAATTAGGATAGCTAGTGAATAAATTTGGCCAAACTGCCTAATCTTGGTCAAATAACCCCAGGATAGAGTAATTTCTTAGTCCAATAGTTTAATCTGGGCTAAATGTCATAGGTAATTAGGTTAGAGCATAGGGTTGTTTGTTTTTTATTAATAAAATAGGCATGATGATCCATGTTGAACCCTATCTTTGATGTTTGAAAGTTGAATGTCTAACCCCATGGTGATAAAAACAGGGAAAGCTTGGACAAACCCACTTAAAGCGCTTATCCTAAGTTTTCAGAGAAAATATCAGTTTGTGCTCACAGATTAAAAACAATGCATAGATGAACAACTAAGGTGTTGGCACTTAGATCTACGGTTGATAAGTTTTTTCTCCCCCCCACGACCGTTCTACCTTTAACAGTAAGTGGGGGGTCCAGAATCATGTATAACAAAGGCACGCATATGAAAGGATGAGGCATCAGTGCCTAGATCCATGGTTGAGATTGAATTCTGGACCCCCCTAACCATTCTACTTTTAATGGTGGCGGGGGTTCTAGAATGTTGGTTAAAAATTGCGCTCAGATCTACGGTCCAGTTGCAGGCACACTGATGGACGACTGATGGTATTTTTTGGACCCCCCCGACTGGTCTGNGGGGGGGGGGGTTGGTCCAGAATGGGCGAGGCAGGTCCCCTTTTCTAACGTGGCAGGAATCCATTGCTCCAGAATCCTGCAACATACCACTTACCATTTTTTGACATAACCCCCGTCTCCTCATGACATCATTTTCCCTTATTTTCCCCTAAGGGTCACTTCTCATTACTCTGTCAGTCCATTCCCCCTGTTCACCCGTTACAAGTCTTTTCACCATGTCTAGTTCCCAATCAAATCCCTTCACGTCACCCAGTCGTATTTGTCATTCATTGTTACCTGCCATCTCATGCTCCAAAAGACCCGTTGGCCATTTATTAAGGGCTAACTTATCCGTTAGCTTGCTGATCTGTCCCCCGCGCCCAACAGGTATCTATTTTCTCAAAACTACTCTTTTACTTCCTTCTCCCATTGCTTACTTTGTCCTTGCACTAGAGATTTTATCCCTATCTCATATTCATTCTAGTTAGCCATCCAAAACCACAATAATCCCCACTAACGTTTTGTTTGAATTGCAGGTATTTTCACAGTGATGGCACAAAAATACAAGAAGGGAGAAGCCAAGGAAAATTCTTTCCTCCCGCCTCTTGTTGATCTCGACAGGATCTATTTGGCTGACAAAGATCATTTAATCATAAACACTAGGTGTGAATTTGACTTCGCGGATTTACAGTCATCTCTCAAAGAGATTTTCTTAGATCAAGGTGATGAAATTGGGCTCTGGGAGTCCAAACTTCCTCTGTATCTTTTCCCTCAGGTTCACCATTTCCCTGAGTTTTCCCTCAAATTCCAAGCTCATTACCTCCCTGACCAGAGAGCCATAGTATCTTTTCTTCATCACACTAGAGGCCATTGATCAGATGATGCAGATACCCAAAACTGAATCTACCTCCCCTTTCTATCTTGAAGTCATCACGGACCTATACCAGAAACTAGCATTCCCTCAGAGAGCCCATATTTTCGAGCTTTTCCTCTCTTAGGCTACTTAGCTCCCCAAGACAAATCTCCCGTACCCTTTCTCCCTGTTCTAAAAGAAGGAAAACCAAGTCATTTCATCGCTCTTTGCTCTACTTGGTTATTTTTCCGACCAATGGGTGAATGAACCCATATTGGGTTTTCTGTCCATTTTCTCCATAGAAGAAAGACCCACCACTCAGTTTGCCTACAACACTTTCTTGGTGGACAATATTCACTAGCAGTTCTCAAATTTCACCTCAGAAGGCAAGTTCCAATATTCCTCAATACTGGCCTACATGTTCACTTTATTTCAAGTGGATAGGTTCTCCTTTTCAATGTAGAAAATGGACAAGGATGGGAGACCACAGGCAGTAGCAACTTGGACTTCACTACTTAGACAAAATTCAACAGAGTTCAGTTTCAAACAGTTTATCGAGCAGTTCTATCATCTAATGGTGAGCATGCTCAGTGGCAAACCTGAACCAATAATAAATGAGGAGATTCAGAGGATTTTATGCCTCTCAGACCTTGCAAAACCTGGAGACTAGTATCTTTACCAAAACGACATTGACATCAGAGTATATGGATGCGAGTTATCTCCATACAAACTTCCCAACTATCTTCCCGTGAGGATATTTTCCCTGGATTACATAAGGAAAATTATTAACTCAGATGACATACATTTTGTGTCTCTAAAAAAGAAACAACAGCTCAGAATTAAAGGGCAAATAGGGTCTTTCATCTGTAATAGCCGAGGCGCCGGAGAGGAAGCAGACAACTTTTTGAAGGAAAAGAAGTTTCAGGTTAGTTTCATATGGCACTATGATCCATGTGGCATAATTTCTGAGATGAGGGTTAAAAATAAAAATGTTCCATATGTTCATACACCCAAGCCTGAGATAGAAAAGTTCACGAATCAAACAGAATGGGAGCTGAACAATCTGGTCGAGATAGTATAGCATGACCCTTCGGTCATCATCTCACAGACTACTACACCACAAGTTCCCAAGGAGAAAATACCCAAGAAGGATACTTCACCTTCCATCACCGAAGTCTCGGCTAAAGATTTCCAATTACACACCAAAAGGTTAGAAACTAGTCATACTGATCCATTGGATCTTTTAATGACTTATGGTTGAGTTTTAATTTTGCATGCGTTAATTAACCATTTGAGAAAATTAGTGAAAGAATGAGGAAAGAAGAGGAATTATAACAGCCATATACACATTTTCAGATCTGAAATGAAAGAATAAACAACAAACCATAACACGTAGATTGATAACGGAGTTCAGCACAACTTTGCCTACGTCTCCGGGCCTTTTCTCTGTGGGGGAGGCTTCTTTATTTCTGCTCAAAATCTCAAAAGTACATCACTACAATGCCAAATAGCTACAAGACTAATCTAATCATGTTCTTCCAGATCTCTAGAACCATGCAAAGAAAACGGCACACAAAACGGACGTCCGGAGCTCCCAGAAATGGTCCGACAACGTCTCCTCCTCAAAAGCTTCTCTGCCTCAAAATGGCTTTGGCTTGGCTTCTCCTTAGAATAACTCTACTCTGAATGCCCCCAATGCTCTCAAACATGCCTTGGTTATATAGCTGGTAAATTTGGTTGCTCATCCCCAACTTCCTCCCAAAAATTAGGCTCCAAAACTACCCAATAACTCCCAAAAACCATTAAAAATAGGCTTAATTACCATTAAAACCCAAAAATTGGTTATAAAACCCACTTTATAGTTAGATTTGGGAATAATCCCCCCCTTGCCCAGTGTGCGGCCCCTTGACAGGGTCATATGGGTTCATATGGCCAAGCGCTAGCCCAAAGGGCTAAGCGCTGGCCCCTCTCCATACAATACTTTGCAATATATGTTATAATGTGGGTTTTACAACATAAGAAATAATTTGGTGTATTGGCAAAGACCATTTCTTAAGGTGTTGGGTTTGGTGGTGGTCATGGGTTCAAATCCCATGGACCCCAAAACAATTTTTTTAACATGCCACTTCAACTGATGACTGGGTGCCACGTGGCTGCCCATGACTGGGCCACATGGCATCTCCCCATTTTCCAGATTAATGCCACTTGTCAGTTATTGACTAGTCCAGTTGCCTGCCACATGTCTGCCTTGTCAGTGAACCTACCCAATCACCATCAGCCAGAGAGTGCCACATCATCTCCTACACAGTCATCATGCTGATGTCATCAGCATTGACTTTTTGACCAGTTGACCTTTGACTTTTTACCTGTTTGGGCTTCCGATCAGAACGCGATAACTTTCGCATACAAAGCCCGTTTGACAAAGTAAATATACTGCCGGAATCGAGAAGATGGGACAGAAACAATGGCGTTGGTTTCGTTGGATTCTAAGCACTTTCATTTTTGAGCATTTTTCAAGCCCTGTCAGGCTTTTGGATCCGATTTCGGATCACACCTCCCCATAATAAGACCTTTTGGTCCCCAAAAGGTTATTGACCAGTTAACAAGCTCGGGATAGGCCACCCGGCTTGCTCTCTGTCTCTGAACTCTATCCTATGCACCTATCTCATCAAGATCAACTGTAACACAATCATGACAACTGACAGTATATTGTTAGTCATTTGAACCCTGTTACATCTTACTGAAGCCACTATCATCCATGTAGAAAACATTGCTAATGACAGTATCAAGAAGACGACTGCAAATGAGCTGATATACTTAAAATATCTGCATGACATGAGCTTATCTTGAAGCAACTTATGATTGATTTTCCATTCAACAACCATATTTTGTTCTTGCTTACGATCAATTACTTCATTTGAAACAATTATTGGTTTGTTGCATACTTGCATTGCATTCGTTAACTGTTCCATTGTTTGAAGTGTTTTATTTGCTTTAACACGATGAGCATGAACCACATAATCATGACCTGCTTTAGTGAATTGATATTGATTCTTTGTCCTGTAGAAGATTGCCTTACGATCAAATAAGTATGGACTACCTAAGATCATTCCACATTCTCTTAANNACACAACATCACAAGTTACTTCGTCCACATACTTAGATGAAATTGCAAATTTGATTGTGCACTGTTTTGTTATGTGCATTTGATGATGATTGCTCATCCATTTAAGTGTGTAAGGCTTATGATGAGTTTGTGTTTTTAATCCCAATTTCTTAGCCAACTCTTTTGAGATTAGATTAGATTGAGATCCACTGTCGATTAATGTGTCTATCTTAGTGTGTCGCATAATTACCCTTATATGAAACAACTTGCTTCTACAATCAATATTTTCACCATTTTTACCTGTCATACCAACCAATGAAATCTGTGACTCATCACCTGAATCCGATCCCAAGTCTGTGGGTTTTGATGTCATTTCCACTGTTTGTGTTCCCTTCTTTTCTTTGAACCACTTTGGCCTCTTCTCGGGATGCAACTACCAACATCTGTCCTCATCATGTCCCTCTTTCTTGCAATGCTTGCAAGAGGGCTTTACTTCCTTCTTTGTCACTGCATTTGCATTCTTGCCATTGCCATGCCTTTTCCTCTTGTCCTCTTTCCTCGAAGACGATGATTCCCCTGACACACCTGCTTTCCCTGCTTCAATATACGTAGCTTGAACAGAAACCTCATCAAGG
>ML783739.1:95826-111740 GCA_009831015.1 Picea engelmannii
AAGACTTTCACCATCTCCGACATAGCAAGGAATGTTTTCCGGAACTCTTTCTCATCTTGAGAAATCCCTTCTTCTGATGCCATCTTCTCGCTGTGAGAAGCTCTTTTTCTCAATCCAATTAATGGATTCTCTACAACAAGCTCACCTTCACCACGCTGTAGCTTTTCCCTGGTTAACATGCAACTCAAATCCAAATGTCAACTAGCTCTGATACCACTTGATCCGTTGGATCTTTTAATGACTTATGGTTGAGTTTTAATTTTGCATGTGTTAATTAACCATTTGAGAAACTTAGTGAAAGAATGAGGAAAGAAGAGGAATTATAACATCCATATACACATTTTTAGATATGAAATGAAAGAATAAACAACAAACCATAACACGCAGATTGATAACGGAGTTCGACACAACTTTGCCTACGTCTTAGGGCCTTTTCTCTATGGGGGGGCTTTTTTATTTCTGCTCAAAATCTCAAAAGTACATCACTGTAATGCCAAATGGCTACAAGAATAATATGTTCATGTTCTTCCAGATCTCTAGAACCATGCAAAGAAAACGGCATGCAAAATGGACGTCCGGAGCTCCCAGAAATGGTTCAACAACGTCTCCTCCTCAAAAGCTTCTCTGCCTCAAAATGGCTTTGGCTTGGCTTCTCCTCAGCATAACTCTGCTCTGAATGCCCCCAATTCTCTCAAACATTCCTTGGTTATATAGCTGGGAAAGTTGGTTGCTCATCTCCAACTTCCTCCCAAAAATTAGGCTCCAAAACTACCCAATAACTCCCAAAAACCATTAAAAATAGGCTTAATTACCATTAAAACCCAAAAATTGGTTATAAAACCCACTTTATAGTTAGATTTGGGCATAAGCCCCCTCTTGCCTAGTGTGCACCCCCTTGACAGGGTCATATGGGTTCATATGTCCAAGCGCTAGCCCAAAGGGCTAAGCGCTGGCCCCTCTCCATACAATACTTTGCAATATATGTTATAATGTGGGTTTTACAACATAAGAAATAATTTGGTGTATTGGCAAAGACCATTTCTTAAGGTGTTGGGTTTGGTGGTGGTCATGGGTTCAAATCCCATGGACCCCAAAACAATTTTTTTAACATGCCACTTCAACTGATGACTAGGTGCCACATGGTTGCCCATGACTGGGCCACATGGCATCTCCCCATTTGTCGGATTAATGACACTTGTCAGTTATTGACTAGTCCAGTTGCCTACCACATGTCTACCTTGTCAGTGAACCTACCCAATCACCATCAGCTAGAGAGTGCCATATCATCTCCTACATAGTCATCATGCTGATGTCATCATTGTTGACTTTTTGACCAGTTGGCCTTTGACTTTTTACCTGTTTGGGCTTCCGATCAGAATGCGATAACTTTCTCATACGGAGCCCGTTTGAAAAAGTAAATATACCAATGGAATTGGGAAGACGAGACAAACACAATGGTGTTGGTTTCGTTGGATTCTGAGCACTTTCATTTTTGAGCATTTTTCAAGCCGTGTCAGGCTTCTGGATCTGATTTCAGATCACATACACCTGACATGGCTGGTGAAAAGGAAATCTAATCGACTGCAACTATGAAAGATGATTAGTCACTTCTTAGCACAAGAAACAAGCAGATCATGTCTACAGTTTTTCCTAAGAAGCCCACGAATACTCCAATAGTCGACCAGCCGAGAAAAGTAGGACCAAAGTTGAGTGTTTTTGAGAAGTATGACCTGATCAAAAAGAAAAATCAGACACTGACCAATAGTACTTATGCTCAGTTTTGGAAATAGACATCAATGACACAACCCATACTATTGTCTACATTTGATATAGAGAAGGGTAGAATGCACATGTCTTTTCTTCAAGCACAGGTGCTAGACCCAAAAGCAATCACTGATTACAAAAAAGAAACATTCGAGTTTCATACTAGAGATGTGCATCTTGCTGATCAGATGGATCTTCATAGGAAAGCTGGAGAAATGGTTTTCTCCATGTTGGAAAATGGTTCTACTGCAACTGCTAAATTACAGGTATCTCTGAGCAATGTTCAAACACAACTGAAATTAGAAAAGATATCATCCTTTGTAAAGGATAACAAAATTAAGACGTTGGAAGAATTGGTCCTCAAGATCGGGTATGACCCCTCGAATGTGAAAGTAGTTGAGGAGATGTTAAAAAATAAAAACGTTGATATAGCATGTCTGAGGAAACAGTTGAAACTGCCACCAATGAAAGATGCACAGGAAAAGGAGATAGTTGAGACAGAAGGGGAAAAGGATGAGATGCTCAAGTTCATCATGGAGCAAAATGCATAGTTGAAAGAGATGGAAGCAGAACTAGAAAGGTTAGTGAAAGAGAAGGAACAATCAAAGCCTATGGAAGTCATTCCATTGAGCACAGTTCCACTCATAGGAGTAAGCACAAAAGCTACAGTGGGAGTCCCCTCAGCAGAAATTCCCTCAGCAACTCCACTGACAGCATATTCAACAGGTTTTGCACACCCTGTGGTAGCACAAGCTATATGCCAACTTGGAAAAATGATTCTTCGACATGGAAATGTTCCATTGCTTAGGCTAAATCATTGATCAACATGTTGTGCATGTGGATCCAGCCAAGATCCAGGTCATCTGTGACTGACCAGCCCCAACCACACTCACTGAGCTTCAAATATTCTTAGGCCTCACCAATTTCTATCACAGGTCCGTGTTGGGATTCTCTCATATCACATGGGCCGTCATCCAAGTAACCAGGGGTAGTGGTAAGGAAAAATTTGTATAGGGCCTATCCCAACAACAAGCCTTCGATTATTTAAAGCAATGCTTGTGCTCATCCCCGATACCTTCATTACCAGACCTGCAACATCCCTTTGAGATCAAGACAAATGCTTCAGACTATGTTGTGGACACAGTTCTCACTCAACATGGCCACTTTGTGGCATATCATAGTGAGACACTATCATATGTTGTCTATAAGTAACCCACTTATGACAAATAAATTTACTCCATTGTGCAAGATTGCTGCCAGTGGAGACACTACATTCTTGGGAAGGAGATAGTCATCCACACTGATCATAAGCCACTACAGTTCATGTAGAGACCCAAGGAAAAATGCAGAATGACTGCCATCATAAGTGGTCGACATAATTGCAGTAGTTCCACCTCAACATCAAGTATAAAACAGGAAGTACAAACCGATTTTTTGATTTCCTCAACCAACCTCCAATCATGACACTCACCACCGTGCTAGACGCTTGTGGCCACAAGAGCTCTAGATGGTCCCACCTCTATGAGATAGACCTTGAATTCTCCACCACCTACCAAATGTTGGGCACAAACTCAATGGTCACTAATTTCCATCTTTAGGATGGGTTGTTGTGTTGTCTAGGCCATCTTTGTGTTCCATAAAGAGAGCACGTGAAGCTTATTTGGGAAGCTCACTATAGTCAGGTGGTAGGACACTTTGGCATCAAAAAGAAAGTGGCAGTGTTGTAGAAACATTTCTACTGGCCAAAACTTTGATAGGATGTCGGAAAGTATATCAGGTCCTACACTGCCTACATTATTTCCAAACCAACCACTAAGAAAAAAGGCTTGTACACCCCTCTTCCTACTCCTGATAGGCTGTGGGAATCCATCTCAATGGACTACATGTCATACCTTCCATCCACCAATAGGGGAAATGACTATGTTTTTTTGGTTGTTGATCGCTTTTCCAAGATGGTCATTATGGCCGCTTGCAAGAAGAGCATCATAGCAGAGGCTACTACCAAGCTCTTCTTTGAAAAAGTATGGGTACATTTTGGGATCCCACAAATTATTGTCTCATATCGGGACAGTTGGCTCCTCAACACATTCTGGTAAAGCCTATGGTCACTGTTGGACACCAAGCTCAACAAATCCACTGCCTTCCACCCCCAACCAGATGGCCAAACTCAGGTCGTCAATTGGATGATCATGCATATCCTGCACATGTAAAATTTCAAGCACCCCCGCACATGGGATGAGATTCTTCCCTATGTCCAGCATAAATGCAATGAAGTTTTCCATAGCTCAACTTGCCACAACCCTTTTCAAGTGGGGTTTGGATTCCAACCATTGGGTCCCATGGATGTTTCACTACCCATGGTGACCACCTCGGTAGACTCATCCCCTGCTCCACCTGAAGCAAACAAAGCCACCTGGTTCATTGAGTGGATCCAACACATCTTCCAATAGGTTCAGGATATTTTACAGAAGTCCAATGCCAAGTACAAACAGTGCCATGATCAACACCAGGTGCCACAAACTTTGGTTTCACTTGCAAAAAGAACACCTTACAGGGCCCCATCAAAAGCTTCACCCACTCCGTTATGGGTCGTACACCATCACCAAGGATGTGGGTGACAATATTTTGATCTCAACATTCCCCCTTTCCTTGGTCTGCGGCCAGTATTCAATGTGGCTCTCCTTCGGCCATATTTCCCACCATTATTGAACAGCTCAGAGGTAACAGAGAATTTGAAACCAACAGAGCTCAAAACTGACTACATGCAACAGGAATCCTGTGATCATATTGTGAACACACAGGTCAAGGGAACTCAATAGCAAAGGATCCATCTTTATCAAGTTTCCAAAGTAGGGAAGCTCCTACACCAAGGCAAGTGGCTCACCTGGGGCGAAATTCAACAAAACTTTCCTCATCTGATGGGGGAACTCAATGCAATATATACCATTGCTTCCTAAGAGGTTAGGATTGATCCAGATGTATTTCAATGGCCTCCCACCTATTCCAACTAGTTCATTTTGGTAGTTTTCCAGTTTGGCAGTTTTTTCCTAGTTTTCGGGTCCTTGACTTTCAGGGCTGTTTTGAGGCCCTAAACAACGATTTGAGGGCTCACCATAGTCAAATTGTAAATAGAGTTAGATTCTGATGTTAACATGTGTATTCCTCGGATATACCTTTCCAATGGGATATCATGCACCTAAAATGAATATTTTATGCAAAAGTTATGACCTCAGGAAGTTGATGTACTAGCTTACCCCAACGGGGCCCACATGAATTTTGGCGCTTCATCTCCTAGGGTTAGCTTTTTGGAATTCTGGGGTTTTGGAATTCATTTTTATTGTAAAACAGGCCTTTAGAGCCTCATTCTAGTTATCTTCTTGTGAATGAGCCCATCTGTCACATCTCTTCTCAGAGATAAGCCGCCTCCATTATAGCAAGCGTGTTTTCCGCTGCATTTTAGAGTTTCAACTTATTTCCTTATTGAATAAAAACGAGTTTTATTGTATCTTTGTTATTCTGTGTTAAACATATTTTAACAATATGTAATCATTTTTGTTCTGCTCATAAAATCTAGATCAGATGGTGAACTTGAGAAGATTCCAGCTGAAAAATATGTCCAGGATTTTGAGCATTTTGCGGACCTCTTTGAAATCAAACATGATGATGTTTTAATGAGAGTTTTTTCCCAATCATTACAAGGAGAGATCAAAGAGTGGTTTAAACACTTACATCCCAGGACCATCAACTCATGGAAGGAACTGAAAGATTTTTTCATGAATTTTTTGCGTGAGAGAAAGTCTTTGGATTAATACCTTTCTGAGTTCAATTACTTGAAGAGACAGAGTGATGAAACAATCTTTATGTTCAGCAGGAGGTTTCTAGTCTTTATTATAAATTTCTAAAAGAGATCCAACCCCTTGAAGACACTGAAAAATTGTTTTATGCAACAACTCTTCATCCATATCTATCCTTCCTTTTGATGGAAAGAAGATCTAAGACCCTACACCAGATGTTTGTTGATGCCCAGGAAGTGGAAGACAATCTTCAAGCATGTTATAGGCTATAAAATCAGAATTTAGAGAGTGTTGCAAATACATAGAACGATGGTGTAGAAAAAGAACATGAAATTGTACATAAACAAGAAGTTGATTTACATCCTGATCCTTTTTCAAGATGAGAAAAAAATGATTGTTCCATGCATTGTTTCGAACTTTTCAATGATGAAATTGTTGCAGAAGATAAGGATCAACCTACTGAAGAGAAAATTGATGTACCAAGATTTTTCCTTGTGGATGAAATTGCATATGTAGTTAACTTTCCCAAATATGATGAATATAATGATAATTATGAAGTTGATTTTTCATTGCAGCCAGTTGAATGTTCTTCAACAGAAAATGTTCATTTTCGACAGTTTAAGGAAAGCAGTCAGCCTGCACGTTTAAGTTGTGATAGTGATGAAAAACCCGAGGAAAGTACTGAATCAGGTGAATGAAATACTCTACCCCTATGCTTTTCTTCATTCCAATTACTGAAGGCAAATTTTCATGGTGTTATAAGTCAACAATTTCACAGTTATGCCAATGAATATGGAGAAAATAGTGATTTTTCTAACGGAAATTATTTTCCCTTATGTTTTTCTTCATTCAAATTATTGAGATAAAATTTTAAGACCATTAATGAAGTTGATGAGTGCAAATTGATGCAAAGTAATCTAGACTCAATGGGGAAAATGGACAAGGAATTGCAACAGCCTCCTCTTCTTTTGCATGACCTAGTAATCGGTTATATGGATAATTTTAACAACCAAAATTTACAGTTGTTGAAAAACCATGAGTTTGAAAATGAAGTTGATGATCAATCAGTCATGTCTTTCAAGCTAGTAAAGGTTTTGTTTCAACAATATAATGTATATTTCCAGACTTCCTATGACAACTTATTGAGTAAATCACATGAAAGAAAAGATGCAGGTGAAGGGGTAAATTTATGGCACATAAATCACTTGGAGAAAAGTTGTAATATATTAGATGAGTATGACATCAATTTTCACTTATTTGAATATCCTTTTTCGGTCTTTCTGGAGTCAGTAAGCAGCCCCAAATTTCTAGATTTTGTCAAATTTGAATTTGCTTGCAAATGTTCAAATAAAATGCCAATTTATTTTCAATATTTTGGTTTTCCAAAGAACATTCCATACCTTCAATTAGTCAAGCTATTACTTGAATGGATACTTTTAAAGTCTGCTTACACGTAAGAAATAAATCAACTCTTCAAGTAGAGTTGGAATACTTATCAATAAGATTATAGTTTGAGTATTTTTTTAGTTTGATTTCAACAGTGTGTAGTTCAGTTTTCGGATTGGATTTATTTTCAGACAAAGTTCTAGTAAGGAGAAAATATAGGTTGCAGATATCAATGCTTTGGGATCTGCCCAATGAATTAGACTACAGGGAGGATTCCATCCCCATTGGAGCTTGTGTTAGTGTTCTATAAATGGGTTGTTAGGATGTGAATAAAAAATGTGTGATAGGGTAAAGTCATGCTTTGGTCTCAAAAAAAACATTGCATGATTTCTCTTAGGTTATGAATTTATGGGTTTGTGATTGATAAATGTGTTTGAGTAAGGTCATAAAATAATGTTGATGCATGGAACATATCATCTTGGTGACAAAGGTATGGGTTTTCATATCACTAAAGAGTCTTAATGAAAGATCATGAGGTCAATTCAAGTCGGTTATAGTTAGTATTTTTATGGTTCTAAAGATTTCATAAGCTCAAATCCATTGGAGGCACATGTCATCATCAAGCAAATTATAGCATTGCACAAGTTGTTGCGCAACTTCCTAATGTTGTGGAAATTGAGTATTAAGAGGATGTTGTTGTTCATTGCTCCGCAGAGGACACTACTTCCATTTGCTTCACACTGTGCAAAGGTTACTACTCTCTTTTTTTGTGCACTACACAAAGGATTTTTCTGTGCAGAGGATTTTGTTGTGCAAAGGATTTTTTTTGCACAGAGGTTTTGTTGTCCAGAGGATTTTGTTGTGCACATGCTGTAGGGTACGCTGCACAAATGAATGGTTTAGTGGTCAAATTCAAGATCGTGTTCTAACAAAATGAAGAGGATATTTGAACACGCCAAATAGTTTTTTTTCAAGGACAGAACAAACAATACAAACCTCTCTCATCTTTGCAAAAAGTGTCATATTTTGGGATATTTGAATGAGTCTTTACAACCCATTTTTCCATATTTAAGCATTGAATGTTTTGGTCATCAAATTTGAACGCAGATATCGAGAAGATGGAGATGCATTTTCGAAAACAGAGAGAGGTGTTTCTCAATAACAAGTTCATCTACAAAAACCTATCTCATTTTAGAAAAATATATTTATATTCGGGAGATATGATTTCATCGTTGACCCCTATTTTCCTATTCTGCTACACAATCTGTTGTGTTTTTGTTGTAGGTTACTATTGCGCAACAAACTTGTTGCGCAACTGTGATAGAGCTTCTAGAATGCCTTCAGATCAGAAAGGAAGGGTAGGAAAGCGTGCCAACTCATCTACAACAAATGATAGAGGTCAAATATCATCAAGATATGGTTTCAAAAGTGGATTTATCTATTATTATCTTGTAATTAATGAGTCAACTTTGACTCTTCTTTTTCAACAGTTAGTTCAGATTTTGTTGCCTAGAGATTTGTAACTGTTTCTTAACTTAGGAAGGTTGTTAGAATTCAAATTTGGCAACATATGAAGATATTTTTGTATATATTTCATGAAGCTATGAGAGCTAAGTGTGGGAAAGTGTGTAAGGAAGAGACTATTGAATAATTGTTTTTTGTAATTTCTCTCTGACATTAATGAAATTACTGGATCAGAAGTCCTTGAGATTTGACTCCAGAGATACATGTGATTGTGCTACTTTATGCATGTGATGTTACAGCTTTGTCTTCTTGCATCTATGTTATATGATTTCTTCTTTGTGTTAATATGGATTGTATGTATCAGAATTCATTTGTAGTTGATGTTCTATTGCATGTAATTTCATTTGTCATTCTACCATAATCACCTTGGAATTCATCCTTGTTATATTCCCTAAGGGGTTATTTGTTTTCTATGTAATCTTCTATATACAACAACATCTAATTGGCGTAAAGTAGTTCTCTCTATAATTCCTCTGATAAGTCACTTTTCAATTTACCAAGTATCCAATAAACCCTCATTGATTTCTAACTTCTCTGTTACTCCATTGCCTAATGAACTTTCTTTCCAAATAGCCACCAACAATATAAACCCAAATTTATCTTAGAGTTCTAGCTTTTGAGCATAAAACAAAATCAATCCTTTCAGTGATTGATTTGAAGAGAGTGAACCCCCTCTGTGTTGGAAGGGATAACTTCTAGCTCCAAGTTGGTTTGAGGTTACTCCTGTATATATTTCCTCCTCAACCAAGGAAATTACAGAGATGAACTGATGTTGATGTAGGACGATAATTTATTTGACGAACTAATGTTTTTGTAGGATGATAATTTGTTGGAATTTGACTGTACAACCTGTCAAATATCGAAATGAATTCCTTTACCATGTCATTCTCCTTTTTCTTTATTTAATTGAACTAAGTTGCAAGTGTCCCACCATCTTCTTTTCTTGACCATCTTTTTTTACATGAGGAAAAGGCATCATAGGTCATGATCTGATTATCATGGAGTCCCTTGAACCAATCAAGGGCTTCCTTAGACAATCATGAGGCGAATAGTTTCATGGCCACATCTTCATGATCAATACCTACATTGTCCATATCTTGGCCCATGAAATAAATGTGGTCTTCGAAAGTTATCACATTGTTTCCTGGGAACTTTGGAAACCACTTGTTGACATATGTTGGCATATTGTTAGCGTAACCTTGGATATTGGTCATGTTAAGGGGTTTGTGGAGGTCTCTTTCCCGAGGGTGAGCCATTGGAGAAAGGGGAAGGGATTTATGGAAAAGGTTTTTAGCAACGGGAGACTTGAGAGGAGGACTTCTTTGGTAAACCTTACAAGGCTTGAACCTTTGAGGGGGAAATGGTTTGGGGAAAGAAGGGTTGTAGGAAGGTGGAGTCACCAGATGAGCTTCAAGATGAGATCATCAAGGAGGGTGAAAAATGAACGTCCCTTGGGTGGAGTCTCTATGTAAGCTAAGGGAAAGTATTTGGGATAGCTTACCAAAGTGTCCTTAGGGTTCAGAAGAGGATTTAAAATCATCCCCAACAACGACACCAAAATGTTATAGTTCAAGTTGTAGGTTTGGAAAATCCTGACGCAACCATGGAACAGGTGCTACAACTTAGGAATCCTACACCCAATGTCACCTCGATGTAGGTCCCACACTTCAAGGGTGACTAGGTCACTATAGGGAGGCGATCCTGGTGACCCTAGGGGGATTGCGATCAAGATGAACATGGATGTAATTTAATCCCCTATAGGTCAATTCTAAGTGGAGTGAAAGGTGGAAAGAGGTTCCTTGTAAGTCAAGTGTTTTTTTCCCCACAAGTATAATACTTCTCTGGATGATTGTACCTACCTTAGACACAAGAAGAGACACTTTGCAATAGTATATGTTAGTTGGATCAACAAGTTAAGGTTGTTTTCCCTAATTTACAGAAATATATAATAGTATATATCGGCAAGAAAAAGGTACTATAATCTACTCAATAAATGTTAAATGTCAAGTAGAAATGCAAGAGAAAAACTAGTAAATGATTAGCTAAACTCAAGATGAAAAACCAGTAATCTTAGCATAAATGATAAGTTTGTTGTAAAGACTTGTATATAGAAAATTATTTCATCCTTATGGCTGTAACAATCAATGTATTACAATAAGAAAATAAGCCAAAATCTCCTCAAAAGTTTCCAAAAAGTGCGCTAGGACAAGGAGAGTTATTAAAGCAAGTAAGTTAGGGTTTCTGCAGCCCTAATGGATGAAGATGAAATTTTGTAATAGCATAAATAATTATCCCTTAGATGGGGATGCTCTAGTGGCTATGAGGTGCCCAAGGCACAAGGAAAACAATGCACTTTGCAAGAAGTAAAAATGACCAAAAATCAAGTTTCCCAATGCAATATTTTATTTCTCCAATGCAATAAATCAATTACTAGTTCCTTTACTATTGGGTTAACGGAGTCACAAGGAGCTTATAGAAGCTACCTCCTTGGGGGTGTAAGGTGTTTTACTCCCCAAGGCAAGTTTCTCTAAGCTAGGGTTTAAGCTAAGAGGGTGTATGCCCTTATACTTCTCTTAGAAAACCCTTAATCAACGAGATGAAGCAAACAAAAATGATGAAAGCTATGGTGGGGATGTCTGCCCTTATACTTCCCACCTAGATCATATCATAAAAAAAATTGACTTGAATAAAATGATAGGAAGAGAGTAAAAACCATACCAAGGTCAAGAGAAATGCTAAGACAATTCACCACAAGAGCTAGAAAGAATCATCCAAAGTTAGCGCTAGGCCTTCCTCCATCAACCATTCATAAAATAGCCATAAAACAAGTGCACAAGAGATAAAATAGCCAAGGGTTCCAAAAATTTCATACCAAGTCTCTCACAAGAGGGAGAGTTATGATTAATATGAGATCTTATGATCTCTATTTATACAAAATTTAGCTAACATAGCTTGTTCATAAATTAAGGAGTAAAACACAATATTAGGGATCAACAACCCTAATCTTTCCCCCTTAACAAAATAATATTAAAAAATTCACTTAAAATTTCATCTCTTGCAAAAATTAAACCCTAATTTAGGAGGACGTCATCCCTTTAGGGAACATTTTTCCACTTTGAGGAATTCGTTGGTGTTGGAGAAGCGTGGATGGGCCTCCAAAGGTCATGTGTCAAGAATATAAGTGGCATCATCATGGTGAATACCCTCTTCTCCTCAAAATTTCCAAGTTTAAATGAGTGGCACCTCACCACCAAGCCCTAACCCCCTAGGTGACATCATGTCTCTAGAAGTGACATTTTACCTCTCCTGTGAAAAATGTTTGACATGTTGGGGATATGCCATGTTTTCCAAGTCATATTTGAGGTCTTCCAATTTTGATCTCTCTCATCCAGCATGCAGGCCCCTGTCATCCAACCTGTGGGATTTTAGCCCCATGGAAGCCCAAGCTAGGCTTGTTCTCCCAAAACTATCCACCAACTAGGTCCTACAAAGAGAAATGAACATGCCCTACAAGGATCTCAAGTCATAACATCATGACAAGTTAATCCAATCAATAAATAATCCATAAAAGCATGTGCATCAAATATCACCATATCAAACAATTAACAACTCAAAGACATTATGCAACTTTTCAAGCTTAAGTATGGGAGGGTTGACTAGGTGTCTTATTGGGTAGATCTTTCCCTAGGTCAAGGAGAGCTTCCAAGAAGTCCCTCTATAATCCATGTAAAGTGTATGAGGTGGATGGGGTCAAGACTCAATGGGAATAGGGCTCATGGCATACTAGGGGTCATAGTGTCTCATTCATGGGTGCCTTTGTAGAGGGTGTGTGGTACCTTCATATGCAATGCAATTTTTCCAAGCCCATCATTTGCCTTTTATATTTATTTATTTATATTTTCTTTCATAATAGCATAGGGAGAGATTGAACTTCACTACCTTCATGTGGTGACTACGTGGTGGCAATGTCACCCACAAATACCTAATGGAAATGAGAAGGTTGGCTCATGATGAGACCCCCTTTCTCTCAACCATGCAACTGAGAGTCATTGCCCTAGTTTGGTGACCAGATGAGGACAATGTCATACCACTAGATATCCATGGACGTGATAGGTTGGCTCATGATGAGACCTCCTATCCTTCAACTATCCTTTTAAGCATTTTTTATTATATTATGGGTCCCCTTTTATTCAAAGATAATTGTATCATTGCTTTATCGGGTGATCCCTGGGTGAAGCATATAGAAGGTTTATATAAGGATTTTATCTTTTACCCTGTTGGAGTTTTTTTTTTTTCTTAAGTAAAAAAGGTAGTACCTACTATATTAAGTTAATAGAGAGACATTGACAAAATACACAGAGATATAGTCGTCTTGAGCCACCAAAAATGTTGTCGTTTTACCAGAAACTAGTGTAATTTGGAGTGAAATGAGTCTAGGAAGATAAGCTAAAAACTATTTTTCCCTCTGTCCTGCCCAAAGGAAACCAGGACAGATGGCCATAGTTCAAGTTAACATTGAACAACAACATGATGAAAGAGAAAACAAACTAGCATAGGAGAACTCAGATACCCGGTGACTTGTTGCCATTGCCTTTCTGACACGTGGATCTGGCTGGGATGGAGAAATGTTGCGTGCACATTGGACATTTCCTCTTTGCCGGAGCATTGGAGTACACATCAAGGAGAAAGTCCAAATGTTGTCCCATGAGGAGGGCTCTGTGCTCCTGGTCTACCATGTGGCCTGGGAGTTCGAACACTAGAGCTAGATGCTCTGCACAGAGGAGTAGACCATGCAAATCATTGTGTACTGCCTCGTCAAAGGTTTCATTCCCCACTTCCACATTCATCTCTGCTCTAGCCTCATTCAAGTTCAGTCCTGCTCTGGCCACATCCATGTTCATCCTAGCTCCGGTCTCGTCCACATTCATCTCTACGCAGGCATTGTCCCGAGCCTCATCCTCGCTCGTTGCCTTCCCAGCATGGCTGGTGGGGTTGTAGTCACCCGTCCATGGTATCTCTTCGACAAAAAAAATTGGGAATTCTTCTGTTAGCTCTCCCTTTAGACCACTTCCAGCCTGTATTTCAGGCACCGTGGCTTGGGGTTCCAGGGTGGTTGCTAAATCCTCCAGGTACAGTGTTTCTTCGACATAACAGCTTGGAAACTCATCTGCAGTGCCTCCCTTCAGATAGCTTCCAAGCTCAATTGCAAGGGTGTGCGTGCTACACTCTATCCCAGGCTTAGCGATAATGGCAAGGAGTGCTAATCGATCGACGTGTGCTCTCTGTCGGAGGATGGAAGTCGCCATTGACAGAGCGTGCTCAAGGTTCTGCCTTCTTTGCCTCTGCTCTTTGTGGGTGTACCAGGTTGAGCCTCAATGAGGCCTACCTTTCTTCCTTGTCATTGCTAATGAGGGTTGGGTAGAGATACAAAGAAAACTACACCAGAGCTCCCAACCGGTGGGGAGGTCCAAAATGAGAATGAACCAGCTTTGTCTAGGCTCTCCAACTTTTGAATTTCCAAATGACGACATCGCATGGCTTCGTATTAACTTTTTCATATTGAATGTTGGTTGTGCTAGTGCATTCGCACGAGGGAGAATTCCTGCATCCGTATAGCGGTTGTAATGGTCGGCTACCATTGTAAATGTTGAAGGGATGGGGAGTAGCCTACAACATTTAAGTTGTGGCTTGATGCTGAGCCATGTGGCAAGGCGTAGCCACATGGCTCAGCATCCGAGGTACCCTATTGGAGTTACTTCACACACACCTAGGATTTTTTTTTCCTAAGTTTTTTCCTATGTTTATTAGTTATTATTCAGTCTCCTATATTTTAGGAAGAATATTCTCTTCAGTTTTCACTTCAGTTTGATTGGTTGAGTTGAGTCTAGATGCTACATTGGTATTGTCACCATGAAACATTGGGATCATCACCAACTAATGCACATTGTCCTTGGGATCATCATCATACTAGTGAATTACTCATGATTCCTTGATCTCCTCCTCACTTCACTATGTTTTAGTCAGTTAATTGAAGACTGATAGACTAGTTAACTCGGCTAGGTGGCAGTTCACTCTTGTAATTTCCCAAGAGACTAGACTAGGTGGTAGTCTACTCCTGTAATTGATGGTGCATGTCCATATGACTTTAGACCACCACTATGGCGCATTGGCTTCTCCTCTAGTGCGCATTGGTTAAGTTATACAAAGTATTTTATGTGTAAATTATCAATTATTCATTTGGTTAATGAGAATTATTCCATTCTTTCTTTCTTGTTTCTCTTTTCTTCTATATTCTCTAAAATTGTGTATGTCAATTCCCAGCTAGATCTATTATGTGCAAGTTCAACACATTTACATGGCATCAGAGTCGACGAACTGCTAGGGAAAATCCACACCAAATTATTTTTTGTAGGTACCGAAGATTGAAGACAACGGAAAAATGGAATTCCCAAAATAATTCATTATTACACCTTACAACTTATTTTCATGGAAGGAGAAGATGTGTTATGAACCAAATATCAATATAGCATAGAAAAACCTCAGAAAAAGTACTCAACGCCTTGAAAAAGAGATAATTTCAGATAATAAGCCTCTTTGAGGGGGCAACCTCCTTTTACCCCACTTAAATGTTCAAGTACAAGATGATTCCAAATGAAAATGTCTCCTTTGTATATATAGGAGACTAGGAGGTATAATTACAACTAATGGAATAAAGTCGACATAAATAGAATAACATTACTAATGTAATATGCCCCAATTAAGGGGTAATGAGACAATATTAGGGCTTAACATGCCCCTCCCCTTAAGACAAGTGTTGTCTGCAATGCTTGAGTAACTCTGGATGCTTCTGTATAAAAGAATCATCTTCCCAAGTGGAATCTTCAACTGGTAGTTTCCTCCATTTAATGAGATACTCTGAAATAGATCCATTCCTTAGTTGGCGAATTCTTGTCTCAGTGATGGCTTTAGGATTCAATATGATTTTTCCTTCCTCATCAAGTTCTAGCAATATAGTTTGAATTGGGATCTTGTCGCCTATAACCTTCTTTAAGCATGAAACATGGAAAACTGGGTGTACTCGTGAAGATGCAGGCAACTCCAATTTGTATTCCATAGTACCAATCTTTTGCAACACCTTATAATGGCCATAGTATTTTGGTAATAATTTATTATCCTTCTTGGCTTGCTTGACAGACATCCGTTTGTATGGTTGTAGTCTTAAAAACACCCAATCCCCTACTTCAAAACTTATTTCACTATGATGTTGATCTACTTGTTGTTTCATGTGATTTTGTGCCATGGCCAGGTTGTCCTTTAAGATGTGGAGAACTTGTTGTTGATTCTCGATGTGATCTTCCACTGCTTGAACCTTAGATTTTTCTTTTAGAGAAGAAGTGATGGAAGGAGGGTGGTATCCATAAAGTGCCATAAATGGTGTCATTTTTG
>ML783739.1:114802-136082 GCA_009831015.1 Picea engelmannii
ATGTGGCACATTATGTAGATCAAAGAATTGCTCCATCTGAAGTATCCATGTGATTGGGTCCTTGCCATCAAACTTCCTCATATTGATATTAGGAATGTGGTTGGTCTTCAACCCAAAGTTGGAGTTTCTCCATTCTTGATTCACTTTCCTTGTGTCCTCATCATGAATTTAGTGGGATGCATTTTCACTTTCAGGTGTCTTCTCTGTTACGAATTTTTCAATACTTCCATGATCTCCTCTTTTAAACCATCCATCTTTGCTTCCAACTTAGCTTCCATCTCTTGTAGTTAATCTTTTGTTACTATCTTCTTTTGTAAATCATTTATGTCCCTACACATTTCTTCACCTTCATCAAGATTCCAAGTAGGATTGTCTGGAAGATTATTTGGTGTAGAAGTTTCCTTTTTGGGTGGCATGTTGGCCAAGTATCACTTTTGAACCTTGATTTTGAGGTGGTTCTGTTAGACAATCTTTCTTTTGTTTTATCTTCCAAGTTTCATCCCTTTTGGGTATCAAACTTTATTTTATGTAGCTATCTAATATTTCTTCTCTGCAATGCCACAGGTCTGATCAAAATTGGATTTGCCAAGTGGAATTTATGGCAACTTTCCCACAACTTGTCGATTTTTGGCCTTTCCATGAGATCTCACTTGTATAGCGTGCCCCACACAAAATAGTTGATATTAAATTTTGAAACTCGTACCATAAATACTAAATACTGTCTACGATCCAATGAAACTAGTCCCACTCAATTTGGATACTCTAGTAATAAGTTATGATTGTTTTACCTGGAACACCTTCTTGAGATTAGTCAATAGGACTAGTCAGATACCCTATCATACACAGGGTGTATCTACAAATTTAAGATGAACTAGAAGATTAAATTTTTACCACATATACCTTACTAATTTCTGTGAATAGCCTCTAGATTTCAGGGTTTGAAATGTTACAAAAACTTTTTTATAGAAAACATTCTGCAATGACTCCGTTCAGGATGATTCCATAACCCTATCTTGTACAGGCTGTATCTCCGAAATTCTAGGGCCTTAGGAGCTAAAATTTTAACCAAACGTACCTTGATCCTTATACTAAATATCCTCCAAGTCGTTCCTTCTGAAACATTGTATAAAAAATGTTATAGTGAAAATGCCAAGGTGTCTCAGATGTAGCAGCCAAACCCCAAGACCTTGAGCTCTGATACCATATGTTATGAACCAAATATCAATATAGCATAAAAAAAACCTCAGAAAAATTACTCGACGCCTTGAAAAAGAGATAATTTCAAATAATAAGCTGCTTTAAGGGGGCAACCTCCTTTTACCCCACTTAAATGTTCAAGTACAAGATGATTCCAAATGAAAATGCCTCCTTGGTATATATAGGAGACTAGGAGGTATAATTACAACTAATGGAATAAAGTTGACATAAATGAAATAAAATTACTAATGTAATATGCCCCAATTAAGGGGTAATGAGCCAATATTAGGGCTTAACAAGATAATCATGCATCTTCTAAGAAGAGGATTGTACAGGTTAACCATGAACACAGAGACAAAACCAACATCAGGCATAGAAAAATCCAAGTATATAAATCGAATGGATGAAGCAATCAGAACAATTTGCAGTCTCATTTCTCCTAATCTCCTCTTTCATATATCTTCCTATAAAACCCCCAATGAAGCCTGGACCACCATGGTGTTAGCCTCATAATCCTAAAGTTCTATAGTCTAAGTATTTTCTAGTATAAATGTTTTTAGAAAATAATTTATTCTAGTTTGTTAGGATAAGGACACCTAGCTTCTATGTAAAGGACACCTATCATACTCATGTGATTATGTGATTGGTTGTTCTCCTAGTTTTTAGTTTAGAGTTGAGCTATATAAACTAGCTCTTTCGTCAAGTGAGGTTAAGGAGTAGATTATGAGTTCTCACTTCATATTGTAATCACTTTTTCCTCATGAATAAAATTATGTGTCGGAGGACACTTTGTCAACATGGTATCAAAGCCATGGTGAAAATTGTGATGGAAGAGAATTGTTGATGGATCAAGGAAGCACGAAAGACTTCTTGACATCAATACAGGTCTCTTCAAACTCAAGGGCACCAATACTGAGGTAATATGTTGTTGTTTTTAAAATAAGGAAAATTGTTATTGTGATTGCAACAAATCAATTTTTTCATTAATTGATTCATCTTTTTGAATGATTAACTTGTAGATCTACAAATTTCAAGTTTGTAGATTTGATTAATTTCCGCTTTCTTTCCTGTAAATCTAAGAGGTCTAGGCAAATAAAAGTGTACTTTTGAATTTTTTATTCATATCTCATAGATCCTTTGCTATTTTATTAAAAGGGATCATTTTTAAACAATTGCTTTAGATCATTTAATAAATCTGGCAATTTAAATTCAGAGTTGTAAATTCTTTATTTTTATAAGTTTTCACATCTGGTCTGTATTGAGGACCGTATCAAGGTCTGTATCAAGGACTATATCAAGGTCCATTTCAAGGACCGTATCAAGGACCTTTTCAAGGATCATATTGAGGACCAGATTGAGGTCTGGATTGAGGACCAGATTCAAGTCTGGATTGAGGACCGTATTGAGGATTGGATTGAAGTCTGGATTAAAGAACTTTGTTTTATTTTATTTTTAGACACTCAAGTTGTAATATTTTAAGTCATTGATGACTTTAGTTCAAGCGGGGGGGGGATTTTATTATTTTTATAAGGCTATCTATCTTGTAAAAAGGGTCAAACTTTGAAATATTTGATTGTAGTTGTTGAGTCTCCATTTTGACACATATAATGCCCTATCTCACCTTGTATTCGATCCCTTTTTGCCTATGTTATAAGCCTATACTTGATTGTTTCTTCCAAAAACATACCTAATGACCTTGTTCATGTACATAAGAGGTAACTTATGATTAAAGCATGTTTTGTTTAACTTTCTTGAGTTAATTCGATTAAAGTGTTTTATTTTGTATAATCCTAATGGTTTGACTCATGAGCAACCTATTCTGGTACCTCAACATTCTGGTACTACAAGTCATCGTGCAATCTGGTACCAAGTCTATTATGGTACCCAAGGCAGTTTTGATCTGGTACCTTAGCATTCTGATACTACCAAGTCATGTGCTATTATGGTACTTTCTACTCCACATCCATTCTGGTACTCAGATTCGTGAGTGTGTGTATTCTGGTACCAAAACCTCTGTTTCCATAATGCACCAGTTGGACTAGTATGATGATGAAGATTTTAAGAAGGCAGTTGGACCAAAGCTTCCAAATCAGTTTTCCAGATTACAATGGACTCCATCACTCATGCACTTCGTGTCATGAGGATGGACTTGATCCCTAGAGATTCGATGTAAATACAAATTGTAATATTTTTAAAATTGTTTAATGCTTATCCATAGATATTGATAATAGCGTCTTACCTTCGTTATAAGGGATGTTGTATAGACGATAGTGTGTGTGGATGATAAGGAATGTAACAAAGTAGTTTGTGAGAACTAGATGATACATACTATTTCTATGTATGAGGTGAAGAACTATTGATCCAATTTACCAATTGAAGTAATGAAAAATATCTATCATGCAAATTCCTGGGTATGAGTTAAACATTTTAGTCTGTTACTTTCTTAAGAGGTTCCTAGTTGGTTCAGCAAGGGCCCACCACCCCAACCAAGGTAAACCTCCCTGTATCTACTTTGTGTGACTGTGTGAGTGTTTTACAGTAGTGTGTTAACAATGATTTTTAATCCATTTCAAGAGTTGATCATTAAGTTATTTGTTTTTGAATTGGTGTAAACAATCAGGTGCTAGACCGGATAGATGTTTCCTTCTCAAATATTGGAGATTGCCATTTAATTGTTTGAAGTGTGGGATTGATTAAGAAAATGATATTTTGAGTTTATGATTGTAGTAGTTTTGGTACATCAAGGAACCAAAAGACTTTATATCTCATCCTCATGTTCCATAATGAAGTCTCTCAATTATGATGATTGTTCCTTGTACTAATTTGCTTGAATTGAACAAAGTTGGAATTGATTTCAATTTCACGAGTGATTGGAGTTGACTGTTAATTATTGTTTTGATTGCTACAGGAAGCAAGCTTCTTAATTTCATCTCTCTAATTCATAAGCCTAGAATGAACAGACTTGTTCCCTAAGATAGAACCTTTTTGATTGACTGTTTGTTTAAGAAGTTTCATTATCAATTTTCTCTTCTAAGTTCAAAGGTGTTTGAAGTATTTAGAAATCTTAGACACAGATTTTTATGTTATTAATTATTTCCTATATACAACAGACATAGGTAGGTTACCTGTTCTCGGCACATATAGTGTAACAACTCTTTTGATTATGAATCCTGCATTGACATATAAATGAGTGTAAGATATACATTGAATATATTTATACACCAACATTTTGGCATCGTTGTCGGGGAGTTGTAAATGGTAATAGGTAGCATTTTGAGTTTTTGGATTGGATTTAAGGATAATCTAAGGATGGAGAGAAGACGGTAAGATGAGAGGTAATAACCTACGCATCCACTTTGGTGGGGCTGCTCCAAAGTCAGGTTGTCCTCCTACCTTTGATAATTAGGAATCTGTGTTTTCTTTACTTTAATTTCTTTTATGAGTAGGTATATGGTTAATAAAGGTAGATTTATTGCTCCCAAAATTTCAGAAAATCCAGAAAATCAAACAACAACACCCCCCCCCCTTAACACCAATTCATCTAAAATTCATGTAGGAAAAATTATCAAAGGAGAGAGCTCAAAGGAAGCAATTGAAAGAACAACCAAGGACACTAAATTTGAAGCCATTGTTCAGATTGAAAGCATAAAACAACAAGAAAAAGGGGAAGCACTGGCGACTCCATCAAAAGGATAAGTTGGAAAAGAAACAAAGGTAGTAATAGAGGAGGCTGCATGTTATCCCTTGGTTATGGAAGGAAGTGAAGATCAAGGAAGAAAAGGTGGAATGCACACTTCATGAAAGACACAGTAACTGTCATTGGGTCGAAGTGAGAAAAAGAGAATAAAATATGGATCAAAGTACGAAAATGCAAGCCATGGGATGAGGAGATTGAGGATGACATATTAGCAAGGAAGATAGATCAAGGATAGCTCAGCAAGCGGGAAAAGCCACCGTTAGCACCGTGCGGGAAGAAAGGAAAGATAGGATGGAAAAAAGTGGGTCAAGTTGACCTAGGGTTTTAGTCACCTACGGCTTTGGTATATAGGGTTTTGGCACCTAGGTTTCAGCCTAAGTTTGTCGGTGAGGAATTGTAATGTATAAATAAAGGTCAAGAGGACCTAGGTTGGGTTGGTATGATATTTTTGATAGGATAATCCAATTTTTTTGTGAGAGAACATTATATTGTAAGAGAGAGTGTTGAGTGAGAGAGCCTTATGGTATTGTAAGATCTTCAGTTGTGTGTGAAGGTCAAGTCCTATAGCTGGGTGCGTAGGAAAGGGAGAGAAAGAGAGAAGAAGAAAGAAGATCTACTAGCTGACAGCGCAGACAAGAACTGTATGCTTTACCTTAATAAATTATAAGCACATTTTTGTGGATGTATCCCTAGAGAGGGGGTGAACCATGTATATCTTTTGTTGTGTGTGTGATTGATGCTTTGATCTCTGTCACTATTATATTGTTATTTGCATTGTTGTGTTAGGTCAGATCTATAGCTGTGCATGATAGATCTAGCTTGATAAAGGATAGATGCATGTTGTATTGTTGTTGTACTAGATCCACTTGATATTCCCCTATTTGTAGGCATCTCTGTCCTGCAACCTCCTCATAGCTGCTTCAGGTGAGACTGCATCTACTTCGCAGGTGTTGCTGAAAGGGCCAGTGGCTAGGGCTTGTTGGTGTGCTCTTGGAGCTAAACCCTAGGTCTGCCCCTGTGCCAACAAATGGTTTTATTGTCGGGACTGGAATATTATTGAGGGAATTTCAAGGTGGTTCCCATCAAAGTAATAGATTCAAAAGTGGATAGAAGATCAATAGAGGAACTTCATTGAAGCCCAAAACAAGAACCCTAAGTTGAGTATTGAATATTGGCTACAAAGATACATCTTCACCGAAATTCACGAGATATTATTTGGAGGGATCCATCAAGAGCTATATGAGTGGTTAGCTAGGTTGGCGGATACCCAGTTTGAGATCAGATCTAGACCTCTTGTAGTTTGGACGTCGGCGTTGATCCAGAAGCTCAAAAGAGTCGATAATGTTGTATCCATAGCAGTAGATCAATGGTTTGATAGTACCATTGGAGGGTATATCACCAAGTTTGTTGTTGACAGAGTAGAATCATATAGCCAAGCCGAGAGATACTTTTTCAAAGGACAGAGAGGAAAATTTTTAAAATTCCTGAAGTTGAGACTCAAGATGTTGTTGCATGAAAAGAACGTCTTGAAGATACATTATATCCAAAATATTTGAAAAGGATAATGTTCAAGAATTTGGATAGAGACAGTGACATAGAAGCTGTACATACGTGCAGTGGGAGAGTATTCTGAGGGGTTAACCTTGAGAACCTTCTTAAGAAAAACTATGGGGAAGAGGGTTTCTATAGTGGAGAAGAGGCAGATCTAACAGATGAAGAACATTCAAAACCCACCAAAGAAGAAGAAGGGGAAGTTGAAGAACTTCGTCAGAATGATCCAAAAACATCAGGAAGTGCAAACCATTGAAGTAAGTACTATTAACCCTCCTATTGCCTCAACAGTTATAAGTAATCAAAATAGTCAGAATCACCAGATTCCACAGAGTACTATTACTAGCAGTTCAACATCTACTTAAACAGGAAACCTAGGCAACTCCATGGAAGATGAGATGAGGCTCCCTATCTTTAGAGGAGATGGATCTGAAGATCCTATTCAACATTGGTTTCTATGCGAATCCATATGGAACATTAAAAATGTCACCGATGAAGCTGTTAAAAGAAACTAGTTTAGCACTACACTAAGGGATCGCATGTTGAGTTGGTACATGAAGCTTGTCCAAGGACCTGCACAACCAAAGACACTGAATGAAATCAATAAAGTATTTATTGTAGAGTTTAAGAAACCTAAGTCAAAGTCCCAATGTATTATAGAATTGAAAGAGATCAAGAAAAAGGTAGCCGAACCTGTTTGGGATTTCGATCAGAGATTCAAGACCCTAACAGGAAGATTGACCTTTAAGATCCCAGATGAGCAAAAAAAAGAATGGTTCATTGATGCCCTTTTACCACATATCATATTTCCCCTGATGCAACATAAGATTGCTTCACAGGCAGAAGAATGGATATCACCATGAAGATTGAATCAACCCTTATGGGAGAATCCATCTCAGGTATGAGTCAGATCTTGAGTTAGCTAACTAGTTTGTCTCTACAAGTAGAAGACATGAAGAAAGACAAGGGAAAATATAGAAGAGAAGACATATGGTGTGTCAGATGTAGATCAAAAGGTCATGGCAAGGAACACTGCCCTCTATTCAATGAATACTTGGCTTCTGGAGCTCTGAGCCCCTTGAAGCAAGTCACCTTACCTTGGTGTGAGGTATGCAGAAATCGACATTGTACTGGTGAGTGCTACTACATGCAAAAATATGTCCAAACACCTACAAATATGTATTTCACACTCTGTAAATCAGTAGGGAATGATGATAGAGATTGCAAAGCTTATGATCTCATGCATGAAATATCGAGAGATATATACAAGATCCAAGGTGAAGTACATTAAGAAGGAAACACTACACTGTATAACTCCCCAAGAAAAGGAAACTTCAATTCTCACGGTGGATTCAGAGGAAGAGGATGAGGAGGAGGCATGATTCGAGGCCGAGGAAAGATCACTGTTATAAATGCACACAACTAGGACACCTTGCAAGGGACTATCAAAACCCTTGTACCACTTGCAGTTACTGCATCTTGTTTGACCATGTTATCGAAGATTGTCCTATACTGCTAGCTAAGCTTCAAGAAAGACGAGGACCCCAACAGAATCCAAAAGTACAACTGATATATGATGAACCTCGTGGAGCAGACCCTAGAGTCATTGTTATCACTCGAGGAGGTGCTACTATAGGAGAGGATAGAATGACCCAAGGAAATATCGTAGAAGACTTAGGTATCAAGAAAGCTGCAGAGAAGATGCAAAAGTTTGATGCGAAGAAAGAAAGACAAATCTTTGAGGAAGAAAGGCAAGAGTTCAAAGAAAATCAAGGTTCTTCCTCAAATACAAGACCATAAATAAGAGAATATGGGATGCCTTAGGCATTTGATCAATCGGTTTTGCCAAAAGAATGAAAATAGGTAAGTAAGATCATCGAATTTTTATACACTTGTATTAAGTTGATTCAGGATGAAAATGTTGTGCAAGAGATACAGAACTTAATCAGACAGTATGAGATAGGAAATATAGACCCGTTACTGAATAGGGAAGTACACCAAATTGGTAAGAAGAGAAGGATAAATAAAGAATTACACTTGAATGCTCAAATAGGAGAATATGATATAGACTATGTGGTCCTCGACATAGGTTGGAGTTCAATGTCACGATAAAGAAAGTTTGGGCACTAATGGGAAAATCGAGGTTGATATATTCCCCTATCAAACTTAGGATGGATAATTAGCAAGTTGTCAGCCCATTTGGACGATTGCATCATGTCCCTGTGGACATCGATGGGGTAAGAACATTTTCATATTTTGAGATAATTGAGATAGTTGATGACAGTTGCCCTTACCCTGTGTTGTTAGGAATTGATTGGGCCTTTAACAATTCCACTGTAGTTGATTTAAATAAAATACGTATGAACTTTGAAAGATATGGCCTTCAATTCATTGCACCCTTAGATCTAGATGAAGGTCTACGGTACACAGAGCCCATCATGGAAGAAGACCATGCATATGAATTGGAAAACATATACAAACTAACATCCAGACAATAGGATTACATCAACCCTACAACCGATGGGAATCTAAGCCAGCAAAGTGACAACGCGTGTTCATCAGATTCAGAAGAAGCACTGGAGAACTAGTAGAACCAGATGTATGAAGTATCTACAAGAAGATGTGCTAGATTAACTAGATAAGTTAGCTGGATCGACACAAAAGTGAGTAACTTACCCACATTTGATGGTCTGGACCCTTTAGAAACCTTCCTATTAGATTTTGAGACAAGTGTACCAATACAAAAACGATTGTTGGCAATGGATGAGGCCTTGAAAGATACACTAGAAAGATGGTGGGGGACACACAAAAGCAATATTACAGACTGGACACAATGTTGAACTTTAATGACAACACGACTCTCAACACAAGCAGTAAGTTGTGAAGTAAGGTATACTGGTCGAAGTTTCCCAAAAGACTATGTGCGAAGCTGTGAAGAGGCTTGGAGTGACAATCCTCGAGAACAATGGGTGCATAGATTCATTAAAATGCTAGACACGAACCCTATCAACTGGTACCTTCAAGTGGAGTTGTGCCTCATCACCACAGATTGGTAAGGTATGACTCAGAATTTTGTAAACACCTTTTTATTTGAGAGTCAATATCTATCATTAGATAAAGCACTGCATATTGTGAGACAGAAGGTATTCGAAGAGGAATCTAGCCTCCCTATGGACCAAGAAGAGGACGAATGGACTGCGCCTATCCAAAAATTGCAGAGCTGCTACAACATCAATGTCGATGATGATGATGATCCCAGGAAGGTAAACATCACTGAAACAGAAGGCCAAAGAGATGTGGAAGGACCAGGAATTCAGATATCATTTATTGGGAAACCATTCAAGATTAAGAAGGTCAATATTGGAATAGAAGAGACCCCAAAGCTTGCCATTGTTGGAGACTATTGGGATGTTTCTACCATTGACAAGATTACAGAATTGTTGCATGAAAATCAAGACTTGTTTTTGACCAAGTTCACTGGTATGAAGGGCATAAAAGGACCTATGGAAGAGATGAGGATCCCTTTGAAACCAGGTGTGAATCCATTCAAGCAAAGACCCTATAGGTTCAACCCTAAATACAAAGAAAAAGTGAAGATTGAGCTTGACAAAATGCTAGAAGCAGGGATTATTGAACCTATCAAAGATTCAGAGTGGATTAGCCCTATGGTAGTAAAATACAAGAAGACAGGAGAAATCAGGATATGTGTGGATCTCAGGAAGTTGAATGATGCATGTTTGCATGACCCTTTCCCTACACCATTCACTGATGAATTATTAGACAATGTGGGAGGCCAGGAAGTATATTCTTTTACAGATGGATTTTTAGGGTACCATCAAATCTGGATTGCCAAGGAAGACCACCACAAGACCACATTTTCCATAGAATGGGGATCCTACCAATATATAGTAATGCCATTCAGACTGAAGAATGCCCCAACCATATTTTCTAGGGTGGTGGCCAAAGTGTTCAAAGAATTTTTGCATAAATGTTTAGAAGCATATTTTGATGACTGGACTGTGTTTAGTTTGTTGAATAACCATATTGAATGTCTAAGGCTAATGTTGGATAAATGCAAGCAGTGTCAAATTGATTTAAATCTGAAGAAGTGCATCTTCTTCTCACCATTTGGAGTACTATTAGGCCACATTGTATGCAAGTAGGGATTGCTGGTTGATCCATCAAAAATTGCAATTATAGTTGATTTGTTGCCTCCTACTTTAGTCAAACAACTACGCACTGTGCTAGGACATATTGGCTATTACAGGAAATTCATTAAAAGATATGCCTAAATTACAACACCGACGAAGAAGCTATTGAAGAAAGAATGTCATTTTGGATGGATAGACGAATGCTAGAAGAGCTTCGACACACTGAAACAAAAGATGGTGACTGTGCCCATTCTGGTCTTCCTAGATTGGAACAAGGTGTTTCATGTGCACGTCAATGCATCTTCCATTGCTTTGGGAGTTGTGTTAGCTCAATCGGGAACAGGAGACATCGACCATCCATTAGCTTTTGCTACCAGGAAGCTATCTATAGCTGAAGTTAATTACACCACTACCGAGAGAGAAGGATTAGCCATGGTATATGCATTGCAGAAATTCCGCCACTACTTGTTGGGAGGACACTTTAAAATGTTCACAGATCACTTTGCATTGAAGTACCTAGTAAACAAGCCAATGTTGGGGGGAGAATATGTAGATGGCTTCTGTTGTTTCAAGAATATGATTTTGAGATCATAGTTAAGCCAGGAAGGATGAATAAAGGCCCTGACCACTTGTCAAGGTTGGAACATGGTGAAGAACCCACCAGTTTGGAGGACACACTGTCGGATGCACAGCTATTAGCCATTACCAAGACTGATGATCACTTCACAGACATAGTCCAGTTCCTGTCAACAGGAATGGCGCCAAGTGAGTATACCATCTCTTGGAAGAAACAACTAGTGGTGCACGTTGTAGACTTTTCACTTATAGTGGGATAGCTATACAAGATGGGACTTGATGAGATACTAAGGAGATGCATTATGGAGACAGAGAGACCACTGATCCTAGAAGAATATCACAAAGCCATCGCAAGAGGACATTAGGCAGGGAGAGAAACTGTGTAGAAGATTCTTACAGCTGGCCTTTGGTGGCCTACCTTACATAGAGATGATAAAGATTATGCCAGAGCTTGCGATGTGTGCCAGCAAGTTGGAAAGCCATCTCAAAGAGATGAAATTCCATTAGCACCGCAGATGACCCTATAAGAATTTGAAAAGTGGGCCATTGACTTTGTGGGACCTATAAACCCACCAGGAAAGTGCACAGGAGCACGGTACATAATTACTACGATAGAATACCTGACTAGATGGGCTTAAGCAAGAGTAGTAAAGGACTGAAGTGTAAATATAGCTACGCTTTTTATATTTGATGACATAATAACTAGGTTTGGATGCCCCAAGACCCTTATGAGTGATCAAGGCACACACTTCATCAATAAGACAGTCGAAGCACTAACTGAAGAATTTGCAGTCCACCATCAGAAGAGTACACCTTACCATCCACAAGCAAATGGGACAGTCAAAACCTTCAACAAAATCTTGGAGACAACACTGGCAAAGATTTGTTGTGTGAATAGGGATGATTGGGATTTAAGAGTACCAACATACTTGTGGGCCTATAGAACCACTTGCAAGAAATTAATAATGCAGACCCATTTCAAGTTGGTTTACGGTCTTGAAGCTCTTGTCCCAATGGCATACTTAGTTCCAAGCTTAAGAATCATTACCTTTACAGGTATGGATGATACTGGCACTATTCAAGAGAGGCTTGCACAGTTGGTTGAACTAGAAGAAGACATATTTATTGCAGGATTCCACCAGCAGGTTCAGAAGGGAAGAGAGAAGGCCTATCATGATAGGCACATCAAGAAGAAGGAATTCAAGCAAGGTGATTTAGTACTGGTGTATGACATTAAGTTCATCAAACATCTTGGGAAGTTCATAAAGCATTGGCTCAAGCCATATGAGATCGCTTATGTTACATAAGGAGGAGTTGCGCAATTGAAGACATTGAATGGAGAATGGAAGGAAGGATTAGTGAATGGGAGTCAGTTGAAGTTGTATTATGACAACCAGTTGCGTCACAACTATCGGTAAAATAAAAAATAAAAGGGTCCAGGTACAAGGTGCAGTTGAAAATGGGTACCAGACACAAAAAAGACAGCCTGCACAAGGAAGGGAGGCATGGAGTAGAAAGCAAAGGCTGCACTGCGTAGTCTACAAGTCGAAGTAGAACATAAGGATCAGATCTGAAGTGCCTCGATATGAGTCACAGGTGAGTGTTGGGGGCCTGTTGTCCCTTGGTTATGGAAGGAAGAAAAGATCAAGGAAGAAAAGGTAGAATGTGCACTTCGCGGAAGACACAGTAACTGTCATTGGATCAAAGTGAGAAAAAGAGAAGAAAATATGGAGCAAAGTATGGAAATGCAAGCCATGGGATGAGGAGATTGAGGATGAGAGATAAGCAAGGAATATAGATCGATGACAGCTCAGCAAGCAGGAAAAGACATCGTTACACCACATGGGAAGAAAGGAAAGACAAGCTGGAAAAGCCCAAAAAAAGTGGGTCAAGTTGACCTAGGGTTTTAGTCACCTAGGGTTTTGGTATCTAGGGTTTTGGCACCTAGGTTTTGGCCTAAGGCTATGGGTGAGGTATTGTAATGTATAAATAAAGGTCAAGAGGACTTGGGTTGGGTTGGTATGATATTGTTTATAGGCTAATCCTATTGTTGTTGTGAGAGAACATTATATTGTAAGAGAGAGTTTTGAGTGAGAGAGCCTTCTAGTATTGTAAGATCTTCAGCTGTGTAGGAAGGTCAAGTCCTGCAGCTGGGTGCACAGGAAAGGGAGAGAAAGAGAGAAGAAGAAATAACATCTGCTAGATGAGAGCGTAGACAAGAACTGTATGCTTTACCTTAATAAATCATAAGCAAAATTCTGTGGACATAGCCCTAGAGAGGGGGTGAACCATGTATATCTTGTGTTGTGTGTGTGATTGATGCTTTGATATCTGTCACTGTTATAATGTTATTTTCATTGTTGTGTTAGGTTAGATCTATAGCTATGCAGGATAGATCTAGATTTATAAAGGATAGATGCATGTTGTATTGTTGTTGTACTAGATCCACATAATATTCCCCTGGTTGTAGACATCTCTGTCCTACAACCCCCTCATAGTTTCTTCAGGTGAGACTACATCTGCATCGTAGGTGTTTATGAAAGGGCCAGTAGCTAGGGCTTGTTGGTGTGCTCTTGGAGTTGAACCCTGGGTCTGCCCCTATGCCAACACTGCATCTGTCATTGGAAAGCCACACAAAACCTTGGAACAACTAGAGATACCAAATAACCTAGTGGTTGAACCATCACTCAGTGGAGAGACATCACCACCCCCCTACAGGTTTTTTAGAGATATGGAAGAAGAAGAGGGAAATGCATCTAATGAAATAGAGATGTTTTGATTCCCCATACTGGATATCGCCAAAGACATTACTATGAAGAACATCCCATTGTTCTCACTGCCTAAATTCCATGGTATGTCAACAGAAGACCCTAACTCATTTTTTTTTGAATTTGACATACTATGTAGGAGTTATAATTACACTGATAATGCTCAAAAATTAAAACTTTTCCCAGCTACACTAAAAGATTTAGCACTAAGGTGGTTTATGAGCCTAGGAGAAAACACTATTTTGTCTTGGGATGGTATGAAGGAGACCTTCCTCCAAAAATACTAAGATTACTGCAAACCTAAGGATGCTAGGAATGACATATTCAAAATGCAGCAATCTGAAGAAGAAAGCTTGGAAAATTACCTAGATAAGTTCCTATAAAACTACTAAAAGACTAAGCAATTTTCATTAGACATGGCTACAGTTAGGACTATCTTTCTAAATGGTGTGAGGAATGATTGCATTGAAGTACTAAACCTCATGACTTATGGAGATGTGTACCAAAATCCATTTGCAGATATAGTAGAGTATTGTAAATGATACTCCTGTAGTCAAGCCAACACTAGGAAAAGTGTAAGGGATTCTACAAACAAAATTTTTAAACCCACATCAGGAGGTGTCACTAGGATTGAACTAGGAAATCTATTAGAAAAATTAAAAATGGATATGCAAAACACCATCAGTTCCCAACTCGATACTATGAAAATTAAAAGAAAACAAAAGGAAGAAAATGTTGCGTTAGCAATTTTCTGTCATAGGTGTAGGAAAAGCACCCTGAAAAGGAATGCCCCCTTTATGTTATTGAAATCTGTGGTCTTTGTACAGAGGATCATCCTACTAACAATTTCCCTTCTTTAACTGGACTTAAGGCCATATTCAAGGGAGGAGGAGAACCTTAAACATCATACCCTCTTAAGAGACCATGGAGACAACAAAACCCCAATATGTTTGCAGACCTAACTACACAATACCCACAATAGAAATGGGTACCTCCCATGTCTTATCCTCAATGGTTGCCACAACAGCCACAAAACCAACCTTGGAAACAAGGATGGAGATGACCTGCATATGGGAATGTCCCCTTTTAGCCAGTAAATTTTCCCACCTATCCACAATACCCTTTGAATATTTCCCAACTGCTCCTAGGATTTAATCCTCCTGCTCTTCTTCCACCTCCACAGTTGTAGCAACAACTTGCACTGCCTATGAATCCAAATATGTAGCAACAAATGCAAGCTACACCTATTCAAAACCCTCCTCAACCTACCCCTATTCTTGCACAACCTATCCCTAATCCAAATAATAGTCCAACACAACCTATACAAAACCTTGAAGTACAAACCTTCCCCACTTATGTAATAACACCAGCTCCATTTAATGGAATTGAATTAAGATCAGGGAGGGTTCTAAATAAAACAAATCCTACTGTGGTTATCTAAGAAGAACAAGTAGATAATCAGACAAATCAAGAAGAAGAACAAATAGATATTCAAACAGTTCAAAGAGAAGAACAAATGACTAATCCATTAAATGAATAAAGAAATACCCATGTACAACAAGAACCTCCTTCTCCCAACTCCCATGCAATAGAAATACCTTAGAAAACAAAACCTCCTTATCCAAAAAGGTTACTTCTAAAGAAATATGAGCAACCTCTAGGACATAATCTAAAGACTGAACTTAGAAATATATGTGTGAAGATCCCACTACTACAGGCCATCAAGGATATACCTATTTATGCTAAAATTGTAAGGGGCCTTTGCATTAAAAATCCATGGAGGAAGAGGAATGAGCCTTCTGTCATACAGGTGGTGGGGCAATTGTCAAAGTTTATAGCAGAAATGCCATCCAAGTATAGTGATCCAGGGAACCCAGTGGTAACCATAGAAATTAATGGTGTTGATTTACCTAACACACTAATTGATCTAGGGGCATAAATAAATGTGATTTCAGTAAACACTATGAAAACATTGCAACTAGATCACCTTATACCAACACAAACTTTGTTGGAGCTTGCAGACAAATCAGTCATCACCCCAGCAGGAAGTTTAGATGATATAATAGTTACTTTGGCCTCTTGGAAATACCCTATGTATTTCTTAGTGATTCATCCCAAATCCTCCAAATCAGGACACCCAGTAGTACTCGGTCAACCTTGGTTGGCCACTGCTGATGCATTTATTAGTTGTTGATTTGGAGAGATGACAATTTCCAATGGTACTCAAAGTCAAAAACCTATCTTTTTTCCCCCTACCCAACCATCCACTTAGGTTCCTCTCTGTTTGGAGAATCCCTATGGGGACGAGGACTGCACTCATCCCTTGTTAACACTCGAACAAGTAAAAGGAGTACAAGAGCAAACTGAAGAACAAATTTTAATTCTATTCTTGGCTGATTCAGCATGCATTGAATATCCTCAATATTTCCCTAACTACATGCATATCTTTAGCCCCAAATTTCAAGAAATTTGGCACCCTTCCACTTCTACAATAGCCATCATTTCACAAATAGATGAAGGGAAAGAATCAGTTGTTCAAGCTGTTGAAATCAGTCCTGGAAAGTCCTTTTACATCAATGCTAGCTTAGAAACAGATCAGCAACAGAAGTTGATACAAATGATTCAAGGGAAATCTGATGCTTTTTCATGGGATTACTCTGACATAAAAGGGATACACCCAGATACTTGTACGCATCATATTTACACTAACGATCAGATTAGACCTGTTAGGCAGCCCCAAAGAAGAATGAATCCAGCCTTGAAAGATATAGTGAAAGAAGAACTCCAGAAACTCTTGCAAACAATTTCATTTACCCTATATCAGATAGCAAGTGGGTCTCCCCATTAATTATTGTACCTAAGAAAAATAGGAAATGGACGATTTGTGTGGACTTTCGAGAATTAAACAAGTCTACCTATAGAGACTACTTTCCTTTTCCTTTCATAGATCAGGTCTTAGAAACTTTGTCTGGGAAGAGGTATTTTTCTTTCTTGAATGGGTTTAGTGGTTAAAATCAATTCCAAATTTCACCAGAAGATCAAGATAAGACCGCATTTACTTTCCCCTAGGGGACCTATGCCTATAGGTTTATTCCTTTTGGTTTATGTAATGCCCCTGCTACGTTTCAAAGGGTTGTCTTGGCTATTTTCTCTAATTCGACCCATGATTGTGTGAAAGTCTACATGGATGACTTGACATTGTACGGGGATGATTTCCAACAGGCATTGGATAATTTGGAGAAAGTATTGGTTAGGTGTAAAGAGACAAACCTTTTGTTGAATCATGTTGTAATTGATGCCAATGGTTTGATTGATTGATGTCATTGATTGATGTCAAAGGATTGATCGATTGATGATTGATGTAATATAATATGTATTTTCCTTGATGAGAATGCATAAATGAAGATGGATCAATGAGTCGTCATTGATACATGATGAATATGGATCCTTGTGGTTTCATTGGTATATGATGCATTGTTGGAAAAATGTATAGATGAATCATTACTATCTTATCATGATTGATAAGGTGCACAAATGGATGAACTCCAAAGTGGTCCCATTATGGTGAAAGCCCTCATGGAAAGACGCTTTGCGGATTGAGTTATCCTAGAAGAATGGTTGGAGGACCCTTTCTCTCATTATTTTCTTATCATGATTGATAAGGTGCACAAATGGATGAACTCCAAAGTGGTCCCCTTATGGTGAAATTTCTCATGGGAAGATGCTTTATGGATTGAGTTATCCTAGAAGAATGGTTGGAGGACCCATGCTTGTGTGTGGAATAATGAGATGAAGATCAAGGAAATTGTTGGAAAAACTATCCTAGATGGATAGTGCTTGTTATGCCATTTTTGGTGGTATGTGGAATGTCACATAAATTCTCATGGTGTGAGAGTTACGGCCTTACGAAGATGAAGGACCCCCACATGAAGGCTTGAAGCCGCCAAGGTCAAAGAAGTCAAAGTGACCTAAAAGAAGAAATCATTATTTAAATGATAAAGTAAAGTGACAAAGTCAAGGTGGAATATTTAAATAATAAAGAGAAGTGACAAAATCAAGAAATGATAAAGTAAGGTGACAAAATCAAGAAGGAATTTTTAAATGATAAAGTATTGGAGAGCCTTCTATTTATGGAAAGTGGTTAACCCTAAAAATAAGGAAAATAGTTTAAGTGACCTAGAAATGGGTTAAGTGACCTAAAAGAAGAAATCATTATTTAAATGATAAAGTAAGGTGACAAAGTCAAGGTGGATTATTTAAATAATAAAGAGAAGTGAAAAAATCAAGAAATGATAAAGTAAGGTGATAAAATCAAGAAGGAATATTTAAATGATAAAATATTGGAGAAATTTTTATTTATGGAAAGTGGTTAACCCTAAAATAAGGAAAATAGGTTAAGTGACCTAAAAATCGGTTAAGTGACCTAGAGGATGAAAGTATAAATAAGATAGCAATGGTCTCTTGTAGATCATCCTTTTTGTGGATCAATGGAGCTTCTTGTGAGAATATCTTTTGGAGTATTGATGGAGAGCTTCTTGTGAGAGATTCTTGAGCATTTTTGGTGTGGAACACTTGAGCATATTGAATATCTATAGGTGACTGAGGTAACCAAGGATATGTAATCTGAATTTCAGAATGAAGGTGAAGAAAAGAGGGTCGGAATTGAAGGGAGGATAAATTCTTTTTATGATGTTTTCTAAGGTATGTTATTTATAGGTCATCTCACCATTTTCGCTATAACTTTTTTTCTATAATGATTCAGACCATGAAATTGATATTCCATTGAGACAAAATACCCAAGTATCTGTGGTAAGAAAATTGTCTTGTGGGTCGTTGTATTTTGGGAGTTACACTCCGTGGAAAATAGGGTTTGTGGCTAGTCCTAAAACTAGTCAAAAACAGGTGTTTCAGGTAAAAACGTCATACCTTCTTCATAACAGATCCAAATTTACTGAGACCAAATGTGTTGGTTAGGGTATAGGCTGTAGTAGTTTTTGTAACATTTTCATATCAATTCAACAAATATTGTGTGTGGGCCACAGTCTACAAGGTCGCTCTCTAGAATAAGCCAAAATTCAACAAGGTATGCCATTTTTTCTATAACGCCTTTTCTGAGAGGTTCCAAGTAGTGCCACCTTGAGGAATTTCATAAAACACACTAAAGAACATTGTATATAAGTTTTATATCTTTATTTGTTACAGGTACAAAGTTATGATTATTTCAAGTTAGGGTTGTTGACTAATCCAAAACTAGCCATGGTTGAGACAAGCAGTTGATGCGTTGGCACATACATGAGGTGTATAGTTGATGATGTTGGTACGTATTGATGAGTCATTTTTTATGATTATTTGACACATGATTGGTATATACTTTGTATATGGTTGGATGCACTTGTTTATGGTACAGGTTGATTACAGGTTGTTTGGCATAGGTTGGTGCATGGTTGATGCACTTGTTTATGTTGACAGATGGATATTTGTTGAGGATTGTGGCCTCATCTCAATTGGTGTTGAGAATGTAAGCTGAGTCTTGAATATAGATCTGGTTCTCTTTTATATTTGTACTTTATTCAGTTGTTGCTGAAAAACCCCCAGATTGAAGTCCATAATAAAAAGAAAAATTGTACATACATCTTGTGTTCTTTGTGTTCCTTGTGGAGATGATTTGTTGATGATATGTTGTTGATATATGTTGTTAATATGTAATCATATCTAACTTATTATAAATTACAACAATGAGTAATGAGCAAATGTTAAATGCTAACTAAAGAGTTTTTGTGTAAGAGGGAAGTTTTGGGAAAAAGATCCCCACACTCATTCACCACCCCCTCTAAGTGTGGTAGGTGTGTCCAACAATTGGTATCAGAGCGGGCCTTCACTACAAGCCTTAACAATATTGAAGGAGATCCATAGACACACAAATGGATGATGAATTTCCAATCCTTGATGAGGAAAACTATTCCACTTGGATAATAGAGATGAGATTATATTTGACGGCAATGGGAGCAGCTATTTGGAAGGCAACCATCGGTGGATATGTTCCGTTGAAGAACAAGTCAAAGTTTGTAGCTCAAAGGGAAGGAAAGAAGGATGATGCATTGAATCTTAAGACCATTCTTAGTGGACTCTCAAGCCCTATCAAAGAGAGCATGGGACAATGCACTTCTGCCAAGGATCTATGGCTAAATCTAGAGGAGACATATCAAAGAAAGAAGGAGAAGGAAGAAATTGAATACCACTCCATCAAGATCATCAAAGGTAAAGAATCATCAAAAGATATTGAATGTATTGTTTCTAAATGTGATTTTGAAAACATTTCAAGAGAAGATAAGGAATCAAATAATGATAACACAAAGGAATATCTTGAAGACATTTCAAATGAAGGCAAAAAATCATGTGATGGTGTTGGCAAGAAGGAAGATATTGAAGGTAAAGAATCTCCCAAGACTCTTGATTGCAATAATTCAAAGTGTGATGATGTTGAATTTTCCTCAAGTGAAGAAGATGATCTAGAAACAGTTTGTGTAAATTTTGATGATAGTTATCCCATGGAAAGAATAGAAGAAAATCTATTAGAACTTCAAAAGGAAATTGAAGAGGGTTTATACATGTATAGGAGTGATCATTTTTATACACACTATAACTATCTTTCAGATAACACTAAGAATTTTCTTAGGAGGAGTCAAAGGAAGATATGGAAGTTAAAGGGAATGCTCAAAGAACAAGAAGAGAGTTCTAAATTAGAAGAAAAGGAAGAAGAGATCACAAGACTAAATATTGGAAAAGAAGATAGGAATATAGATGATGAGATTAGAAAAATTTTTGAAACCATTATTCATCTCAAGACCCAAATTGAAGAAGCCAAAAGAATAGAGGAACTATTGAAGATTCAAATAAATTAAAAGGAGGAGTCATGTTGTAATTTAGAAGCTGAAATTGTTGACTGTAGAAAGAAGGTAGAGAAGTCAAACAAATTCTTGAATAGCTCAAGAATCTTGGATGAGATATTGGAAAGTCAAAGACCACCATGTGATAAATCAGGTCTTGTATACAATGGAGAATATACACATGTTGAAGAAAGAACCACAAAGAAGCATGAAGTAAGTCCATCAAAGAAGGAAGGCAATGTTGCAAAACAACCATCTACACAAGACAAAGAAGATTTCAAAAGAACAAAGCAAGGAAGACATCAAGAAACTACTTTTGGGACACCAAAGAAAAGGTATAAAAGTATTTTTCATGTAATGGATATGGTCACAAAGCTTTTGAATGTAGATCTTATGAAAGGAGATATAATGGAAGATTCTATAACACCAAAAGGTGTTGGAGATGTGATCAAG
>ML783739.1:137192-157429 GCA_009831015.1 Picea engelmannii
CTTGGTTCATGATGGAGACATATCACGAGTGATATGATACATTGTTTGGCATGTTGGTAGATGCACATGGTTGGCATATTGGTGGATGCACATGGTTGGCATGTTGATAAAGGCATATGATTGATACATTCCATGGATGATATATTTTGGCACATTGCATGATGTTGATGTACATGGTTGATGTACATCGGTATTGTTCATGATGAGCACACATTTTTTATAGGATGTACTTGGTTTATATTTTTCTCGTGATTCTTTATTTCATTGTTGACATATATTTTTCTTCATGATGCTTGGTACGATATGTGTTTGATGCATGAATAGGTCCAAGAATCGTTATATGGTAGCACAATGTTCATCTTGCAGAAAATATAGGGGAGACATACCCATAGGGGGATTCATTCTTCTTCCAATGATTCTAGGAGGAGATATTTATTAGATGCATAGCTAGAAAAGAGCCCTATACTTGAAGAAAGAGCACATGAGCATAATTTTAGGGGGAGCAATGGTCACAGGGGGAGTATGTTCAATGTATCTTCAGCATTACATCAAAGTGATATCCCATGTTCAAAAGGGGAGATATTATTCAGAGGAAGATCAAAGGAATTCAAACAAGGGGAGTAGCCCCAAGGAGAGTTCAAGCAAGGGGAGCAGCCCCAAGATGAGAATGGCCCTTTGCCATTGATGCCAAAGGGGGAGAGTTAATCACATTGATGTGATTGATGTTTATTGATGGGGAGAGATAGTCACATTGACTATTGATGTAGAGCATGCCTTATCTACATGTTGACATCAATAATTGGTAATTGGTGCTGACATCAGTGTTGATATTGCCATCAATGCCAAAGGGGGAGATTGTTGGATCATGTTGTCATTGATGCCAATGGTTTGATTGATTGATGTCATTGATTGATGTCAAAGGATTGATTGATTGATGATTGATGTAATATAATATGCATTTTCCTTGATGAGTGTTGTTCTAGAGTTTGTACTTAAGGCTTAGAAGTATAGTGTCTAGGCATCCGAAAATGAGCGAGGGGTACAAAAGGAAGAAATGTCAACCTTCGGCAAGGGAAGCTAGAGTTGATTTCTAGGTTGTTGTCTAGCTTCCAACTGTTCCTGGATGTTTATGTCCCTTTCAATCGCTGCCCATGAACGTTCCAGTTCGACTTGGGTAGTGGTTGTTTTAAGAATAGTATCAAAAAGATTGAAGGCAATATGTGTTTGATCTGATAGCCCGGGTTGGATATTAGGCTGTCTTGTCACAGGGACAGTCATAGAGGAACAAAATGATAAGAAAATCTCAATACTTTTTAGATGTTGTCTTGATTTCGATCGTATAAAGGAGAGTTATATCTCTGGTAGTGAAAACAGGGTGAAAATCAAAGGCCCTTTCCCGTAACTAAGTTATATTTACATAAATGTGTGTGAGGTGTAAGAAAACATTAAGTTGTCTATCATGTAAGGCTCCTATCAAGGGAGAATCTCACTTATAAACAAAAGAAGAAAAAGATAAAGAAATAACCTGATGAAGCACAAAATATATATAGAAATCTAAAGTGTTCAATGGTCTTATACCTGTTGATAGCCGGTACAGAGGAAAAATGATAAACAATATAGAAAACTAGAATTTATTCACTATACTAGAGGTTGTACTAAATTATAGCGAAGCATTCATCAAATACATATATGAAATGAAATGAAATGAAATATGAAATACAAGGAAACAAACTCATAACACAGTCGTGACAGAATCGATAATCTTCGGATTTGCTTTATATCAACTCTCGAGGGAGAAAAGTCTTTATTACAATCGACCCAAAAAGGTCCAACCTCTTGTTCTTTCCTTCTATTATATATTTATACAGATTTACATATGGTGAAATCTCAATCGTTCTAGGATTTTTAGTTATAACGAGAAGGAGATCAATCGTTTCATTCCTTTATCCTATGTCTTTATTTGGTACCAGAAGCCTACCCTCTCGCATGCTCGATACAAGTGACACATTTTTCCACCAGTTGAGATATCAACCTTGAAGGTTCCGCTTCACAATTAGCCTAAAAAATGTAACAATATCTGACTAATTGCGGCAACCTTTCTTCCATCTATCTGTCTAGGGTGTCAATAGCACACAATTGCACACTTGGTTTAATCATACATTTGTCTATTTGAACTATGTCTGCCATAGTTACTTGTGAGATTTCAGCCGAAACTCTTTCTTCTTTTTCATTTATATCAAGTGAGAGTTTCGTCATATCCATTTTGCTCAACGTCTCATCATTACTCTTGCTATCAATGCCTAACAAATTTCCATCTATGGAACCAAAAGCCTCTTCACAGGATTTCCTTACCTTCTTGGCTTGCAATTTGCCTTCTAATATGTTGTGTTCCCATTCTTTCAACAAAATATTACCTCGGGTCTGTTCTAAAATGGAAAACTTAGAACTTTTTCCCGATTCCCTGTTTGCCATAGCTATTACAGCCTCTTGAAATGCGACCCGAGCTGCTCCAGCTTCTCTCTCTCTCTGACAGATAAGTTTTCTAATACTTGATCAATAAGCAGACAATTGTCCTAAATTGTCTCTACTTTGGCAAGTAAACTTCGTTGGGCTGCAGAAACTCTACTCCAAATCTCCATAGCCTGAGAATGGAATATCCCAATATTTATGATTTGGATTTCGGCAAACTCTAATCTAACCTGTAGCTGCTCAATCAAGTCTTTTTGTTGGCCCACCTATACCTGATTGGTCTGAGCTACCAGCTCTGCTTGTTCGAGCTTAGCTTTGAGCAACTCAATTTCCTTTTTGTTGGCCATTCTCGCTTGTTCTATTCCTGTGATTGCCTGGTCCTTGTAAGCCTCCTCTGTTATGGCTAGTTTAGCTTCTAAAGTTTTGATGAGGCGATTTTTTTGCTTCAGCTGATTTTTCAAAACCCCGATTGAAAATTGATTCACTATGGCATACACCCCTAATGTCCCGACTATTTCTATCACAAAATCTTCTTTCTTCTTGTCTTTCCCATCGGTCAACACCTTGAACTTCTTGGTTGTTGATCCCTCTTCTTGATAGAATTCTCTTTTTACCACATCTTTTCTCTTTTTATCAAAAAAGAGCTCATTTGGAGGGAGCTCTTCCATCCTTATAGGTCTCAATTCTTCATTGAAAATCCACCCTGCATCTATGTTCCCTTGAGTTGACTATAAGGGAGTAATGGAGGCGATGGGATTTTCAATTTGCTTAGCTGACTGGCCTAGAGTGGTAACTGGAGTTTTCTTTTTCGGCGGATCGAGAGATTTTATTTCCGGTTTAGGACTCCTAGTTTGCTCCTCCCCGTCCTAGTGTCCTTCTTTTCTGGGTGCTGAATCTTTTGAGCCTTTGGCTTCTTTTTGCTGCCCCTCTACTGTTATTGGATTTTCACCCCACAATACTGGGGGAAGACAACTCTGTCTATTTTCTTGAAATTTTAAAACATCGGCCCTCTCTTCGGGTGTCAGGGCTTGTATTCGAGCCAACACCTCAGCATAAGATCTCACGCCTCAGAAAATGTCATCCAAGGGTGAATTTTCATGTTCAAACCTTTTTAGCCCGCAACTGGCTAAGTGATTACTTATGACCCTCTGTGGATCATGCTTTTTGAATTTGACATGAACCAATTTTAGGTCCTCTAGGGCTACTGCCTCAGCTTTAGCATGCCCGAAATCTAACAAAGAATAGGAATGCAGGTGAATAGGAAAAGGTGGCCATGCCTTCTTAGAATATCCCTTAATCTCTTTGCTTACACCGCCGATTATGATTTGTCTAGCAATCTCAAAGAAAACCAGCCTATCAGGTATGAATAAAGGCAAGGCATTCGGAGGAACAGAAGCGTCGAAAACCCTGAGATATGAAAATTCTGCTTCCATGTACCAGTCGACTATACTACTCAGATTTACTATGATACTGTCTGAGACCCTAGGTGGCGGGTGGCCAAAGATAGTGACATGCAGCGGTACCATTACCCAGTTAAATATTTCATACACAAAATCTGAGGCTTTGTCTTCCCACAGCTTTGAATGGTAGACATGGATGGGCTCAGCCTCCTATGGAGTCCAGCTCCAACTCATCAAGGGAAAAGGTGTCAGAAAATAGATGGCGTCCATGATATACGTGGACATAAAGAATGAAGCAATCTTTCCGCTCTCCCTCTGCGCTCGATACTCTATTACTCGAATGGTCAAACTATCAAATAGTAGTTTAGCCCAGTTGAAAGAACAACCTTCGACAACTGTGTGAATTAGAGGCACCCACTGAAGGGAAAAATATGTGGTGTCCTCTCTCCCATATAATCTGCAGGTCATCATAGCGATATATTTGAACTGTGGTTCTAGAGAAGCTATTGAATATATATCATTACTGTCCACCCTGAACTTCGCAGGGTGTGAAACCCAATCTTTGATTAAACCAGACATAGTCTTGTCATATTGCACACATTCCTTCTTTTTAAAATTCTCCAGGAATTGGCATTGTAAACAAAGTCCGACATGGTTGGAAACTTGTACATAGCCTGCAATTGTTCGGGTCTGAAAGTCCCACTGGTGACCCTCTGCTTGTTGACAATGGTTTTGGTTGGTATATCTACATGGTCTAATGCCCACTGGCTCATATCATAGTAATGGAGCAGATGTGGCCTAGCCGCTACTTTATGCATTTGAGCCTGGACAACGATCTTATACTTGGTGATTAGGTCATCTTTTTCATTTTCACTGGAATCATCTGAAACATTTACCAATTCAGACTGTAGAACCTCAGAAATATATGACCAGGTCCTGACAGAGTCGACACTTCGAGGTGAAGTATCTGAAACGTTGTCTGAACCTTGTCCTAAAACCTCAACATTGGCTTTAGATGCTTTTCGCAGGGCCATGGTAGGGGATTCTACTTTAGCTCTCCTGCGATAAAAATATGTATACATACAGAAATTAGTTTGTTCACGAAAAGTTGGCTCTGTGTAGAATAGCAATGAAATTCGAGACAAAAAATAAAATATCCATGTCTTCAACTATTTAAAACTAGGTCGTCCTTAGGGACAGAATGGTCAAATAGTTCTTAAATATAAATTTAGCAGTAAAAACCAAACCCTTACATGTCAATTCACCTCCTTTCTAATTAATGTCATAAATTTTGACAGTTCGTAATGCAAGTTGGCACAAAGAAAGTTTAAAATTGCCTCGGAGACTATGTATATTAATTTTTGTATTAAAACAATGAAAATGCTGGCTTAGCTTAATTAATCAGGGTTTTTTTTTGTTTTTGTTGTTAATTAATCTCCCGGCATTCACCTCATCAGGAGCTTTCGCTTTAACCCTTTGAACCTCTAAGACCCGAGATTGCGATAATTACCTTTGGTTAATAAAAAACATAACCATGATTAGGTGTTTAATTAATTACGTTGTTATTTATATCACGATTTCACGACTCGTAGCTTCGAAGGTATAGCTTCCAGGAGGCTCGTATGCCGAGTTGCGAAATCGCGAGATCGTGATGAAATGATTTAATTGAATTGGAGGATAAAACCAGATTAAGTGTTTAATTAATTACGTTTCTATTTGTATCGCGACTTCGTGACTCGGTGCTTTGAAGGTATAACTTTTGAGGGAAAATATGCCAAGTTGCGAATTCCCGAAGGAGCTTAACTGCGGCTAAACCTTTTACCTTTAACATTAACCTGGGTTATTAAAACAAGAATCTCACAGTTTCGACTATCAGGGTTATGACGGTAAGACTTTTGGAGTTAGAAAACGCCGAGACACGAAATCCCAATGATGCTTAACTGCGGTTTAGAGTATTTTTAGTCTCGGTAATGATCTGGGTAAACTTTCTTTTTTTTTAAATTAGTTCGTCATTTTGTCCCTTGGGACTTGTAAACAATGTGATCTATAAATTTCGACATGCGACATCCCGAGGTTCGAAAGTAGAGACTCGTTTAAACGATTAAAAAATAAATCTTACCTTAAGAGTATGATAACTGTCGCTGCTTGCGTGATGAGATTTCTGAGATTTTGCAAAAAATATGAAAACTGGTTTTCGATTTCAAACATTAAGTTATGAAATTTTAAACAGGNAAAAAAAGGCAGCTCCAACATAGGCTCCAACTCGGGATCCCATTTTCCTGCAAGACGGGAAGAAAAATAGACCACATGCCTGTATTAGGTAAATGGAGTCAACAACTTTAATCCAGCGAAAATGTTCCTTAGAACAGGATACCGAAGGGGAAAGGGACTTCATCTTTTACCTTCGAAAAGATTTCAAAACTCAGAATACTTTTTGCTCTTAGCTGTAATCCCTTTCACGACCTTCTCCTTCTCGTTGCTGAATTCAGGTCTACGTTGAGATAATCAAAACAGTTCTAGGAGACCCAACAGATCTCATGGTTATCGGCTTGCATCAAAAAAAGAAAATTATATGTTTTTAATCAGGAAGCCCTGTCTGAACTTGGGATGTAGATCAGGTTTTAAAAAGAATCGGTTACCAGAGTAGAGTGATATTCATCTATAACATCCTTACAGATATCTCAGATATTGCTTCACTGCCAGCGATCATGTTCAGTACCCCGGTGAAGTTATTTGGCCCTTTTTACTGAATTTCCTTTCACCACTTAGGAATATATTTATGCATTTAAATGCTAAGACGAGGGCAATCATTTCTGAATTTCCTTTCATCGTCTTTTGGACTAGATGGGGGAAATCATTTTTGAATTTCCTTTCACCATATACCTTATGATTTTCTTTTTTAGAGCACGAAGAGGGGGGCAATCAGTTTATATGAGGGCTGATATCTGTGTAATATTTTGCATTATAGGTCTGTCAACTTACTTTGATTACTCTGTACCAACCTTCCCTTAACTTTCACAACACCTTCGTTCACAGGGAGAAAGGGGAAAATTAATTTATTGGAGTGTTCTATTTGAGCAAGCCTCAATCCTCCGAAACTGTTGAAAAACCTAGAAAGGTCAGGATCACTTAAGCATCACTTTGTTTAGCAAAGGACCGAGGAGTTGTGAAGACCAACTTACTTTTCACAATCTGCTTTGAAGCTATCGAGGTTAAAATGAAATCTCTTCCCCCTACGTACGTGAACCAGAAAGACGCTGGATTTTTCAAAAAGGTAAACCCGAAAGTAGAAAAGGGTGACAGATAGAGATCTATAAACTAAAAAACAGAGGTCAAAAAATCAAAACTGACTCTTGAAAATCTTTTTTGGGGGGCGCTTTACTTTGAAAGACTTGTTTATTTCATCTTATTCTTTCGTAAACTATTAACCATGGAAATGTTCTTTTATTTATTAGTTCAGACGATGTTGTTGTATCTTATGAGGTTATCTTGGTTTTCTTTGATAGCCCTTCAGAACAAGTCTTTCAGGAAATCTAACCTTTACCTTACCGTTTCATTTTCTTTCCAAAATATCAAAAAATCTTTTTTATCACCTCTTTAAGCCAATTGATTTTCCGATACACGACTTTTTGTGTACCTCTCCTGCTCATTTTGTTTACAGTTGGAAACCTATAAAAAGGCAAATATGGAGGTTATCAAGGCTTTTTGAAAGGTGTCACAAATTTGCAAAAGGAAAATAAAATCAAAATAGCAAATGCATAATGAAATATATATACATATGTAAAGAATTCTATATATAAATATGCAAATCTTTTTTTATTTTTTTTTGGTGACTGCTTATGTCATATAATGCTTCAGGTAACACCCGTTGATAGAGGCATTGAGCATTTCACCATCTAGATTTTCTAGTAGGAAATAATTTATTCCTTCGAGAGCCGAGACACTGAATGGCCCATACCAAAGGTGATTGAATTTACCATGTTTCATTGTTTCTTCCCTCTTTGCATCCCACCTTAAAACTAAATCACCTGGGAGGAAATCTCTGTCCTTTTCCCTACGGTCGAATAATGCCTTCATGTCGTCTTGATACTTATACAACCTTTCATCTACTTCGACCCTGTGTTGTTGAACCTTGATTAGCTAGTTTATCCTCTTTCTGACATGATTATGTTCTTCTTTTTGATCTTGCCACAATTTCAACATGGGGAGTGATAAATTTATAGGTAACACTGCATCTATCCCATATACCATCTGAAAAGGGGAAATGCCGATAGAATTTTTCGTGCCTATGTGATTCTTCCACAAGGCGTACTTTAAATGCAAATGCCAAGACCTTTTGTTTTCATCCAACAATTTCTTAATTATATTGATCAGGCTCTTGTTAGATGACTCGACCAGTCCATTTCCTTGGGGGTAGTACACTGTAGAATGGCCAAGAACGATATTATACTTTTGGCAGAAGCTGATCATAGCCATAGATTTGAAATCCTGGGCATTATCTGTGACTATCTTTCGAGGGCAGCCAAATCTTGACAAAATATTGTCTTCTAAGAAATCTATTACCACCGAGTCAGTTTCCCTTTTGGTTGGAATAGCTTCCACCCATTTAGTAAAGTAGTTTGTGGCAGTTAAGATCCACTTGTGTTGGGTGCTAGAATGTGGATTAATCTTGCCCATAAAATCTAGCCCCCATTGTTGAAAAGGGGCTTCAGTTTTGACCGAAACCAAAGGTAGTGCTGGGAGTTTTTGTTTGACTGCAAATAGTTGACAAGGGTTACAATCTCGGACCTTGGCATTGATGTCAGAGAAACGTTTTGGCCAATAATACCCAGCTCTCAGAATTTTGTAAGTTGTGGCCCTCCAAGCGTGATGTCCTCCACACACTCCTTCGTGAAATTCACTTATAACCCTTTCTGTTTCCAATTCGACTAAGAATATTAACAAGAAACCGAGTGGGTCTTTCCAATATAGTTGATTTTCGGCAATACAATACTTAACCGCATGAAGCTTTAAAGTCCTGGATTTTGATGGTGATAGTTCACTTGGGCATTTTAGAGTCAGCAGGTAGGATACTATGTTTATGTACCATTCTGATGATATGAACTTCTCCTTGATATTAATTGCACTTGTTCATTCATCAATCTCATTAATGTTTATGTCTTCCTCACCTTCCTGCAGGTAGTTTATATCCAGAGCTCTGAGATTTGATTTAGCCATAAGTTTGGCAAGGCCTTGTCTCTTTATCAGTTTAGTAGGTTTGATTTCCAGGTCAAATTCTTGAATCTTGGAAAGCCATCATCCTCTTTTCCCATCGTTGTCTGGTTGTACCAAAATATCTTCCACAGAACTTGTAGGTACATACACGATTATCTTGGAGTGTAATACATATGTTCTAAATTCCTTTAGTGCTTTTACCATGACATACGCTTATTTTTCTACTATATCATATTTAAGTTCTGCGTCTTTGAGGCTCTTGCTGAAAAAGGTGATCGGTTGTTCGAAACCCTCTTCATTTTTTTGGAGGAGCACCGCAACAATCGTGTGTTCGGAGGCAAACGAGAAAATAAGAAAATCTTTTAGATAATCGGGGCTTGCCAATACCGATGCCTCGGCTATGACTTTATTAATGTGTGCGAACGACGCTTTGGCATCTATTGTCCACTTTACTTTGCTTCTCTTTTTCAGCATATATGTGATTAATTTTACAATTTCAGCGAAATTTGGGATAAATCTTCGTAAAAAAAAAAATTTTCCTAAAAAAGATTGAATTTCTTTTACATTTCTAGGAATGTTTATAGTGTCTATCACTTCAAACTTCTTAGGATCAATCTTAATTCCATCCTTAGATACAATATGACCCAAAAGTTTACCTTCTTGCATGGCGAAGTGTGATTTCTTGGGATTTAAGGATAGACCAAACCTACGACATTTTTCGAATGTTTGTTTAAGAAGTACCAAATTTTCTTCGTCTGATTTGGAGAAAACCGTTAAATCATCGAGATAGATGACTACAAACTTATCCCTCTCTCCAATGAAAGAGATGTCCATAGTGCATTGGAACGTGGCTCCTGCATTCATCAAACCGAAAGGCATTTTATCATACATGAACATACCCCAAGGGGTAGTAAAAGCTATTTTTTCTTTATCTTGTTCATTCATGGCAATTTGATTATATCCAGAGAAACCATCAATCATAGCATGGCAATTTGATTATATCTAGAGAAACCATCAATCATAGACATTATGTTCACCCCGACTACCCTTTCTAGCACGTGATCCATTTTAGGCAGCGAATAGTTGTCTTTAAGAGAGGACTTATTTAAATTTCTGAAATACATGCACAGTCTAATTTCCCCACTCTTTTTTTTGACCGGGACAAGGTTTGCCACCCAGTCAGAATATCTCAGAGGTACTATAATTTTCGCCTCTAAAAGATTCTTCACTTCTCTCTTGACCACAGGCAATAAAATGGGGTTGATCTGCCTAAGCTTTTATCTAAAGGGTTTGACCCCAGGCTTTAGAGGTATCTTGTGATCGATCACGGTAGTGTCGTAGGTTCTTAACTTGTCGTAAGACTAGGCGAAAACATCTTTAAATTGTCTGAGTAGGTCTTTATACTTGCCTTTTATTTCAGGGGGGGAGGAGTTTAGATATTTTAACCATCCTGGACTCTTCTTTGGTTCCTATGTCACAGTCCTCAACCTCTTCTGGTTGCGGTTGTAAGGTGGATTTTACAGGTATTTCATTTTAATCAAACAGTCTTTCCAGAGGGATCAGTCCTTTCAGAATATGGTTATTTTTTAGGACCAGCATGCAATGATTTGCGATTTTGTCTTCGAAAGCTTGAGGGTCCTCTCCTTCTTTCATGATCCATATCTAATCATTCTGATTCTCTTGATCCACGTGAGTTTCGGAAAATTCACCTATTTCTTCAAGAAACTTCTTAATTTGTTCATAATCCTCAAAAACTTGCCAGTGCTGGATATTATCCGGTATAGATGGCATGTGTCTTATCTCTATGTGATACTTCAATTTAAAGGTTGTAGGAGGAGTGAAAGTTGCAGCTACTTTAGCTAATGCATTAGCTTGTAAGTTTTATGTGCATGGGATGAAGTGGACACTTACAGACGAGAAAAAGTTTTCCATCAGATCCCAGGCACAATTTCTGTATGATATTAATCTGGTATGCTTGGCTTGGTATTGCCGATTTATTTGTTTGACTATCAACTCCACATCTCCATATACCTCCAAGTTTTTTGTTTTTAGCCTCCTAGCAACCTCTAATCCTAAGACCAAGGATTTGTATTCACATACATTGTTAGGATAATCTATATCCCATTGTAGTCTATAAGAAAAAGGGATAATGAACCTTTCTTCAGGTGCCACAAAAATCACTCCTGCACCTGCCCCTTTGCAAGATGAGGCACCGTCAAAAAACATTTTCCAGATACCGGTGCTACACATACCTTCAGTCATGTAACCTGACTCTTCATTCTCTATATTGTTTTCCTCTGTGCAACCATCTAAACTGTCGTCAAAAGGTAAGATACAATTTCCTAAATCTTGATCTGCAATGTAAATAGGGAAATTGTTCATATTTTGAGGGTCACTTACTGTATATGCTAACCTCATCTCCCTGTACAACCAAGTAAATTGCCCACCAAACACAAGAATTGTGGTGTACGTCATATCTAGTTGAAGAGAACCCCCCAGCTTGGCTCCCCATGACCTAGACAACAGTAAGCCGTACTTGGGGGGAATATCAACAATGACCACATCCATCAAGATGCTCTTAACTAGGACATGTGCCAGGGTGACTACTAAATCCTTTATCATTCCCATACACTTAACTTTTCTCAAATCAAATGAGTAAAGATATTCTTAAGGTCTGGTGATCTGTAGACCCAATTTGTCCATAATAATTTTAGGCATCACGTTATGTGAGGCTCCAGAGTCTAGCATGCAATTATGTAGCAGTTCATCGTACATGTTTAAGGTGATATAAAAGGGAGAAACAGTGTCTTTGTCTCCTTCAAAATGTGGACCAAAAGTGATGTTGGGCTTATCATCTTCCAGGTTCAAAACGTCAGATTGGCTTTCTAGCTCTGAAACGCCTATCACTTTGGTAATCTGCTTTCGATAAGCTGGGTTTTTCGCTAACTCTACCAGAGGAATTGGTATCTTACTTTTATTTATCTCATTTTCGAAAATGAAAACACCGCTCACCTTGTCTGTTTCTCTAGTTGGGACTTCCAAATCCTTTTTTTCCAACTTATTTTTCTGGACTGCCTTATTACTCATGATCTTGGTTAAAGGTGTATTTGTATTAGCTGGGTCGATTTCCTGTGTTTTAGTCTCAACCTTTTCTACTTCGGGTTCTTGCACGTTTACTGCTTTTGCTTTGTTGTTAGGTAACATGGTTTCTTCTAGGGTAGGCTCATAAGTTTGACCTCTTGGGAGAATTTTCTTAGGTTGAGTAGTTGAAATAGGCTTACCCTTAGATCTCAAGTTATACCTAGGTTGGACCTCGACCATTATCATAACGGTTTGTTCTTGATAACTACAAAGGTCAGTATAATCTCTTTCTTCACCCTCAATAGATGATTGTTGAGTGTTTAGAGATTTTTCATAATCCTCTCTAGTCAGGTAAGGTTGTGTGCAGTCATCACTCAAGTTCATGACATCATCATCTGAATCTCCGAAATCTTGGAGATCATTCACTCCTATAAAATTTTCATTTTTTAGGGGAGTTTGTATTTTCTGATCTTCCTTTTTTATCTGTCTTTGCTGATTTGGGGGATTGGGATTCTTCCTGAAATCCTTTTTGGTGAAAGAATCGGATTTGGCCTGTTCTAGCTCCATTCTGGATATCTTATTAGATAGTTCCTTAATTACCCTGGCCATATCGTCTACTTTTTCATATATGTATCTATTAGACCCTAATGGCCCTGCTTGTTCTCTAAAGCGTCTAGTTTCTCGGTTTCCCGCTTCTACTTTAGCTTTTAACTTACCAGAAGCCATCATATTTGACTCAATTTATACAACATCATCTTGCATTTGGTTTAGAGTAGCTCCCCTTATTTCTTGTAAAAGAAGTGCAAAATCTGGTTCGAAAGCCGCCGCGAAAGTTACTTTGGTGACGGGTTGGGACGGTTTAACCTCAACTAGGATTTTGTTATACAGCTTGTTGAATCTTTGAATAAACTCCATAATTGTTTCTGAATTCTTTTTTCTTAAAGACCCAAACTCGGTTAAATAGTATAGGTGGTCATTTCTTTCACCCCATTGTCTAAGAAAATCATCTTCCAAGGCATCATAGGACAAGATAGATCCTACAGGTAGACTCTGAAACCAAGTTCGGACCTGACCTTTGAAGGTTTGGATGAGGAGCCTCGAATACACATCTTGATGTTTGAGACCCAGGATGTCTGTGAATTGATCAAATAAATTTATGTGTTCGACTGCGGTCAGATCTCCTTCCCCAGTGAATTTTGGCAAATTTTTTATATAATTTTCAAGAAGGTCATGCAAAGGAATGGGCAATACCAAAGGAGCGTATCTTACTTCCACTTTAGAAAACACTCTGGGAGGGGGGGCTATCCCTTAGCCTCCAACTCCTCCTCCAAGAGCACCTCCACCTCCTCCTCCGACAACCCCTCCACCTCCCCCTCCGGCGTTTTCCATTGTTATTAGTGGAAAGTTGTAAAGGGGGTTTTGGAAGATTAAAAGTGAATCTTTACTTTCTTCAGAGGGTGAAAAATCCGAGGATGAATGGTAAGGGATGCGAGGGCTTGGCTCTTTGGACTTGAAAGAGATGTAGTCAGGGGAACCAATGGGTGTGGAAATTGGATGTGTGAAATATTCTTCAGGACTGTGTGGGGTCACGAAATTCAACTGAAGGGTCAAGGCTATATCGACAGCAGATGAATTTTCTACAAGACTTTTTCCTTTGTGTACTGTAGAGGTTATCGGATGGGTTTCACTTCTAATTTCAGAGTAGTGTGATGTTAGATATTTGTATCAAAAAGAGGGTTGTGTGAAGTTGAAGGTTCAGAAGAACTCTTGGTCTTCAGTTGTGGGTATTTAAGTTGATAGACTGCAGGGGGTGGCTTAAGAGAGCCTCTCACCTTTAAAATCTTCTCAGGATCAGTAACGGGTGTGGTCTATTTACCATCCGGGCTTTGCTTGGTATTCCTTCGTCAAGATGATAGCTTATTGATCGTGGAGTCACCAAGTGAAAGATTGGAAAGCCTTTAAAAGGTGTGCACTCTTTGTTCACTATCACAGGGTGGCACTTTCAATGAAAACTATCATTTTCCCAGGGGAAAATATTTCGTAACTTCGGTCCCCGGAAATGGTGCTAGAAAGATGTTGTTCCAGATTCTGTACTTAAGGCTTAGAATCCCAGTGTCTAGGCACCCGAAAGTGAGTAAGGGTTAGAGAAGGAAGAAATGTCAACCTTCAACAAGGGAAGGGAGAGTTGATTTCTAGGTTGTTTTCTAGCTTCCAATTGTTCCTGGATGTTTATGTCCCTTTCAATCGCTGCCCACGAACATTCCAGTTCAACCTGGGTAGTGGTTGTTTTAAGAATAGTATCAAAAATATTGAAGGAAATATGTGTTTGATCTGATAGTCCGGGTTGGATATTACGTTGTCTTGTCATAGGGACAGTCATAGAGGAACAAAATGATAAGAAATCTCAATACTTTTTAGCTGTTGTCTCGATTTCGGTCGTATGAAGGAGAGTTATAGATCCGGTAGTGAAAACAGGGTGCAAACCAAAGGCCCTTTCCCGTAACTGAGTTATATTTAGATAAATGTGTGTGAGGTGTAAGAAAACATTAAGCTGTCTATCATGTAAGGCTCCTATCAAGGGAGAATCTCACTTATAAACAGAAGAAGAAAAAGATAAAGAAATAACCTGATGAAGCACAAAATATATGTAGAAATCTAAAGTGTTCACTGGTCTTATACCTGCTGATAGTTGGTACAGAGGAAAAATGGTAAACAATATAGAAAACTAGAATTTATTCACTATAGTAGAGGTTGTACTAAATTATAGCGAAGCATTCATCAGATACATATATGAAATGAAATGAAATATGAAATACAAGGAAACAAACTCATAACACAGTCATGATGGAATCGAGAATCTTTGGATTTGCTTTATATTAACTCTCAAAGGAGAAAAATCTCTATTACAATCGACCCAAAAAGGTCCAGCCTCTTGTTCTTTCCTTCTATTATATATTTATACAGATTTACATATGGTGGAATCTCAATCATTCTAGGATTTTCAGTTACAATGAGAAGGAGATCAATCATTTCATTCCTCTATCCTATGTATTTATTTGGTACTAGAATCCTGCCCTCTCGCATGCTCAGTACAAGTGACACATTTTTCCACCAGCTGAGATATCAACCTTGAAGGTTCTGCTTGACAATTGGCCTAAAAAATGTAACAATCTCTAAATAATTGCAGCAACCTTTCTTCCATCTGTCTGTCTAGGGTGTCAATAGCACACAATTGTACACTTGGTTTAATCATACATTTGTCTATTTGAACTATGTCTGCCATAGTTACTTGTGAGATTTCGGCCAAATCGCTTTCTTCTTTTTCATTTATATCAAGTGAGAGTTTCATCATATCCATTTGGCTCAGCATCTCATCATTGCTCTCACTATCAATGCCTAACAGATTTCCATCTATGGAATTGAAAGCCTATTCACAGGATTTCCTTACCTTCTTGGCTTGTAATTTGCCTTCTGATATGCTGTGTTCTCTTTCTTTCAACAAAATATTACCTCAAGTCTGTTCCGAAATGGAAAACTTAGAACTTTTTCCTGATTCCCTGTTTGTCATAGCTATTACAGCCTCTTGAAATGAGACCCGAGCTTCTCCAGCTTCTCTCTCTCTGACAGATAAGTTTTCTAATACTTGATCAATACGCAGACAATTGTCTCGAATAGTCTCTACTTTGGCAAGTAAACTTCATTGCACTGCAAAAACTCTGCTCCGAATCTCCATAGCCTGGGACTGGAATATCCCGATATTTATGATTTGGCTTTTAGTGAACTCTAATCTAACCTCTAGTTTCTCAATCAAGTCTTTTTGTTGGCCCACCTGTATTTTACTGGTCTGAGCTACCAGCTCTGCTTGTTCGAGCTTAGCTTTGAGCAGCTCAATTTCCTTTTTGTCAGCCATTCTCGCTTGTTCTATTCCTGTGCTTGCCTCATCCTTGGCAGCCTCCTCTGCTGTTTCTAGTTTAGCTTCTAAGGTTTTGATGAGGCGATTTTTTCGCTTTAGCTGATTTTTAAAAACCCCGACTGAAAATTGGTTTGTTGTAGCATACGCCCCTAATGTCCCGGTTATTTCTGTCACACACTCTTCTTTCTTCTTGTCTTTCCCATTGGTCAACACATTGAACTTCTTGGCTATTGATCCCTCTTCTTGATAGAATTCTCTTTTTACTACATCTTTTCTCTTTTTATCAAAAATGAACTCATTTGGAGGGAGCTCTTCCATCCTTATAGGTCTCAATTCTTCGTTGAAAATCCACCCTGCATCTATGTTCCCTTGAGTTGACTGTAAGGGAGTAATGGAGGCGATGGGATTTTTGATTTTCTTAGCTGACTGGCCTAGAGTGGTAATTGGAGTCCACTTTTTTGGTGGATCGGGAGTTTTTATATCCAGTTTCAAACTCCTAGTTTGCTCCTCCCCATCCCGGTGTCGTTCTTTTCTGGGTGCTGAATCTTTTCATCCTTCGACTTCTTTTTTCTTCCCCTCTACTATTATTAGATTTTCACCCTGCAATACTGGGGGAAGACAACTCTATCGATGTTCTTGAAATTTTAAAACATCGGCCTTCTCTTCGGGTGTCAGGGCTTGTATCTGAGCCAACACCTTGGCATAAGATCTCGTGCCTCGGAAAATGTCATCCGAGGGCGAATTTTCATGTTCAAAACTTTTTAGTCTGCAACTGGCTAAGTGATTACTTATGACCCTCTGTGGATCATGATTTTTGAATTTGACATGAACCAATTTCAGGTCCTCCAGGGTTGCTTCCTCAGCTTTAGCATGCCCAAAATCTAACAAAGAATAGGAATGCAGGTGAATAGGAAAAGGTGGCCATACCTTCTTAGAATATTCCTTAAGCTCATTGCTTACGCCACTGATTATGGTTTGTCTAGAAATCTCACAGAAAACCAACCTATTGGGTATGAATAAAGGCAAGGCATTCAGAGGAACAGAAGCGCCGAAAACACTGATATATAAAAATTCTGCTTCCACGTACCAGTCGGCTATACTACTCAGATTTACCATGATACTGTCTGAGACCCTGGGTGGTGGGTGTCCAAAGATAGTGACATGCAACGGTACCATTACCCAGTTAAATATTTCATACACAAAATCTGAGGCTTTGTCTTCCCATAGCTTTGAATGGTAGACATGGATGGGCTCAGCCTCCAATGGAGTCTAGCTCCAACTCATCAAGGGAAAAGGTGTCAGAAAAAAGACGGTGTCCATGATATACGTGGACATAAAGAATGAAGAAATATTTCGTCTCTCCCTCTGTGCTCGATACTTTGTTACTCGACTGGTCAAACTATCAAACAGTAGTTTAGCCCAGTCGAAGGAACAACCTTCGGCAACTGTGTGAATTAGAGGCACCCACGGAAGGAAAAAATGTGTGGTGTCCTCTCTCCCATATAATCTGCAGGTCATCATAGCGATATATTTTAACTGTGGTTCCAGAGAAGCTATTGAATGTATACCATTATTGTCTGCCCTGAACTTCGCAGGGTGTGAAACCCAATCTTTGATTAAACCAGACATAGTCTTGTCATATTGCACACATTCCTTCTGTTTAAAATTCTTCAGTAATTCGACATTGTAAACAATGTCCAACACGGCTGGCAACTTGTACATAGCCTGCAATTGTTTAGGTATGAAAGTACCAATAGTGACCCTCTGCTCGTTGACGATGGTTTTGGTTGGTATATCTACATGGTCTAATGCCCACCGGATCATATCGTAGTAAGGAAGCAGACATGGCCTAGCCACTACTTTATGCATTTGAGCCTGGACGATGATCTTATACTTGGTGATCATGTCATCTTTTTCATTTTCACTGGAATCATCCGAAACATCTACCAATTCAGACTATAGAACCTCATAAATATATGACTAGGTCCTGATAGAGACAACACTTCGAGGTGAAGTATTTGAAACATTGTCTGAACCTTGTCCTGAAACCTCAACATTGGCTTTAGATGCTTTTCATAGGGCCATGGCAGGGGATTCTACTTTAGCTCTCCTATGATAAAAATATGTATACATACAGAAATTAGTTCGCTTGCGAAAAGTTGGCTCTACGTAGAATAGTAATGAAATTCGAGACAAAAAATAAAAAGTCCATGTCTTCGACTATTTAAAACTAGGTCGTCCTTAGGGACAAAACGGTCAAATCATTCTTAAATATAAATTTATCAATAAAAACCAAATCCTTACTTGTCAATTCACCTCCTTTCTAATTAATGTCATAAATTTTGACAGTTCGTAATGCAAATTGGGGCAAAGGAAGTTTAAAATCGCCTCGGAGACTGTGTGTATTAATTTTTTTATTAAAACAATGAAAATGCTAGCTTAGCTTAATTAATCAGGATTTTTTTTATTTTTTTTTGGTAATTAATCTCTCGGCATTCGCCTCATCGGGAGCTTTCGCTTTAACCCTTTGAACCTCTAAGACCCGAGATTGTGATAATTAGCTTTGGTTAATAAAAAACATAACCATGATTAGGCATTTAATTAATTACATTGTTATTTATATTGTGATTTTGCGACTCGGAGGTTCGAAGGTATAGCTTCTGGGAGGCTCATATGCCGAGTTGCAAAATCGCGAGATCGCGATGAAATGATTTAATTGAATTGGAGGATAAAACCAGATTAAGTGTTTAACTAATTACGTTTCTATTTTTATCGTGACTTCGTGACTCGGTGCTTTGAAGGTATAACTTTTGAGGGAAAATACGTTGAGATGCGAATTCCCGAAGGAGCTTAACCGCGGCTAAACCTTTTACCTTTAACATTAACCCGGGTTATTAAAACAAAAATCTTGCAGTTTCGACTATCGGGGTTATGATGGTAAGACTTTTGGAGTTAGCAAACGCCGAGACACAAAATCATGATGATGCTTAGCTGCAGTTTAGAGTATTTTTAAAATTAGTTCTCTGTTTCGCCCCTCGGAACTTGTAAACTATGTGATCTATAGCTTCTGACATGGGACATCCCGAGGTTCAAAAGTAGAGACTCGTTTAAATGATTAAAAAATAAATCTCACCTTAAGAGTATGATAACCGTCGCTGCTTGCACGATGAGATTTCTGAGATTTTGGGAAAAATATGAAAACCAGTTTTCAATTTCAAACATTAAGATATGAAATTTTAAACAGGCTAAAAAAAAAAAAAAAAACAAAGGCAGATCCAACAATGAGAATGCATAGATGACAATGGATCAATGAGTTGTCATTGATACAAGATGAAGATGGATCGTTGTGGTTTCATTGGTATATGATGCATTGTTGGAAAAATGTATAGATGACTCATTATTGTCTTATCATGATTGATAAGGTGCACAAATGGATGAACTTCAAAGTGGTCCCTTTATGGTGAAAGCCCTCATGGGAAGATGCTTTGCAGATTTAGTTATCCTAGAAGAATGGTTGGAGGAACCTTGCTCTCATTATTTTCTTATCATGATTGATAAGGTGCACAAATGGATGAACTCCAAAGTGGTCCCCTTATGGTGAAATCCCTCACGGGAAGACGCTTTACAGATTGAGTTATCCTAGAAGAATGGTTGGAGGACCCATGCTTGTATGTGGAATAATGAGATGAAGATCAAGGAAATTGTTGGTGAAACTATCCTAGATGGATAGTGCTTGTCATGCCATTTTCGGTGGTATGTGGAATGTCACATAACTCCTCATGGTTTGAGAGTTATGGCCTTACGAAGATGAAGGACCCCCACATTAAAGCTTGAAGCCCCCAAGGTCAAAGAAGTCAAAGTGACCTAAAAGAAGAAATCATTATTTAAATGATAAAGTAAAGTGAGAAAGTCAAGGTGGATTATTTAAATAATAAAGAGAGGTGACAAAATCAATAAATGATAAAGTAAGGTGACAAAATCAAGAAGTAATATTTAAATGATAAAGTATTGGAGAGTCTTCTATTTATGGAAAGTGGTTAACCCTAAAAATAAGGAAAATAGGTTAAGTGACCTAGAAATGGTTTAAGTGACCTAAAAGAAGAAATCATTATTTAAATGATAAAGTAAGGTGACAAAGTCAAGGTGGATTATTTAAATAA
>ML783739.1:157479-169563 GCA_009831015.1 Picea engelmannii
GGTTAACCCTAAAAATAAGGAAAATAGGTTAAGTGACCTAGAAATGGTTTAAGTGACCTAAAAGAAGAAATCATTATTTAAATGATAAAGTAAGGTGACAAAGTCAAGGTGGATTATTTAAATAATAAAGAGAAGTGAAAAAATCAAGAAATGAGAAAATAAGATGAGAAAATCAAGAAGAAATATTTAAATGATAAAATATTGGAGAAATTTCTATTTATGGAAAGTGGTTAACCCTAAAATAAGGAAAATAGGTCAAGTGACCTAGAAATGGGTTAAGTGACCTAAAAATGGGTTAAGTGACCTAGAGAATGAAAGTATAAATAAGATAGAAATGGTCTCTTGTAGATCATCCTTTTTGTGGATCAATGGAGAGCTTCTTGTGGGAATATCTTTTGGAGTATTGATGGAGAGATTCTTGATCATTTTTGGTGTGGAACACTTGAGAATATTGAATATATATATAGGTGACTGAAGTAACCAAGGATATCTAAGCCGAAATTCAGAAGGAAGGTGAAGAAAAGGTGAAGAAAATAATTCAGCAAGGTATGTCATTTTTGCTATAAAGCCTTTTCTAAGAGGTTCCAAGTAGTGCCACCTGGAGGAATTGCATAAAACACACTAAACAAAATTGTGTATCATTTTCATATCTTTATTCATTATAGGTACAAATTTATGATTATTTCAAGTTGGGGTTGTTGACTAATCCAAAACTAGTCATGGTTGAGACAAGAAGTTGATGAGTTGGCACATACATGAGGTGTATAGTTGATTATGTTGGTACATATTGATGAGTCATTGTTCATGATTATTTGAAACATGATTGGCATATACTTGGTACATGGTTGGATGCACTTGTTTATGGTACAGGTTGATTATAGGTTGTTTGGAACAGGTTGGTGCATGGTTGATGCACTTGTTTATGTTGACAGAATGATATCTATTGAGGATTGTTTCCTCATCTCAGTTGGTGCTGAAAATGTAAGCTGAGTCTTGCATATAGATCTGGTGCTATTTTAGAGTTGTACTCTATTTAGTTGTTGCTGAAAAACCCTTTTATTGAAGTCCATAATAAAAAGAAAAATTGTACATACATCTTGTGTTCTTTGTGTTCTTTGTGGAGATGATTTGTTGATGATATGTTGCTGATATGTATTCAAATCTAACTGATTATAAATGATAGCAATGAGTAATGAGAAAATGTTGAATGTTAACTAAGGATTTTTTGTGTAAGAGGGAAGTTTTGGGAAAAATATCCCCACACTCATTCACCCCCCCCGCTCTAAGTGTGGTAGGTGTGTCCAACACCTTTCACTCAGTCACGAAAAATCTAGAATGTTTCTCACAGAAGGAATTGTTCTAGATCACCACATCTTCAGTACAAGAATAAGAGTATACCCTGCCAAGATTGACATTATTTCCCAAATCAAGATCCCTAGCTCACAAAAAGAATTCAGAAATTTATTAGGGCATGTTGGTTATTATAGGAGGTTCATTCAAAACTTTACAAACCTAGATGCCCCATTGTTCAAACTGTTGAAAAAAGATGTTGAATTTTTTTGGAATGAACAATGCCAAATCTTCTTTGAAATCTTAAAAACAAAGTTGTCAAGTGCCCCTGTTTTGAGAGGACCAAACTGGTCTCTTCCTTTCCATATTTGCACATATGCCTCAAATACTTCTTTGTGAGATGTCTTAGGACAAAGGGAAGGACAGATTCCTTGTGCTATATATTTTTTCAGCAAGAATCTCTCACCTGCTGAAGTAAACTACATTGTCATGGAAAAAGAATTTTTATCAGTAGTACATGCCATCAACAAGTTTAGACACTATATAATAGGATATAAATTTTTTGTGCACACTGACCATTCAGCTATCATATTTTTAATGATCAATCCTGTTACAAATGATAGAGTGACTAGATGGTTGTTATTACTACAAGAATTCAATATCACTATCATTTATAGGCCTGGAAGAGATAATTTGGTTGTTGATTTCTTGTCTAGACTTATTCATACAGGTGACAGTACTCCGGTAGATGGTGATTTTCTGGATGAGAATCTATTTGCTATTTCTACTTACACCCCTTGGTATGCAAACGTAGCCAACTATATTGTAACTGGAAAGATGCCTAAAAGTATGTCCTCCCGAGAGAAACAAAGAATTATTCAGCTAAGTGCCAATTATATGTGGCATGAGGATTGCTTATACCGAACTGGACCTGATTTGGTAATCAGAAGATGTGTTCGGGAGGACGAGATGTAGGATCAGAGCTTGTCATGATGGCCCATGTGGAGGCCATTTTTTTGACAAAAGGACAACATACAATATTTTACAATCTAGCTATTATTGGCCAACCATTTTCAAAGATTCAAAGAAATATGTGGCCAGTGACGATGGTTACCAAAGAATGGGAAAACCTACTGCAGTCGATGAAATGCCTCTCCAAGCCCAAGTAGTCATCGAACCCTTTGAAAAATGGGCTTTAGATTTTGTAGGACCTATTAACTCCATGTCCCACAGGAAAAAGTACATCTTAGTTTGCATAGATTATGTAACAAAATGGGTAGAAGCCAAGGCTTTGTATTCAACCAATGAACAATCTATTGTAGAATTTCTCTTTGAGAAAATTTTTACTCTTTTCGGTGTACCTAGGGAAATATTCACTGACCAAGGACCACAATTCACCTCAAATTTGGTCAAGGCTCTTACCAAATAGTATAGGATCAAACACAAAAAATCTTCTCCCTATCACCCCCAAGCAAATGGCCAAGTAGAATCGACCAACAAAGTGATAGAGACTATCCTCACTAAAATTCTTTAGATGCATCACAAAGGTTGGGCTGATAGGTTTTCTAAGGCCTTGTGGGCCTATAGGATAGCTTGGAGAAATACAATAGGCCATACACCTTATGAGTTGGTGTATGGGAAGAAATTACTACTTCTCATAGAGTTTCAAGTAAAAACCTTTAGAACTACCATGCAATTAGGGATGGATCTGAATGAAGCTCAAAAACAGAGGCTATTACAATTAAATGAGCTTGATTAGATAAGACAGGATGCTCTACAAACAACCACCGTTGTACAAGAGAAAAGGACCAAATTGAACGACAAGTACATCAAAAAGAAGTCCTTTCAGTCAGGTGATTGGGCCCTCCTATATGATAGTAGATTCAAAAATTTTAAGGGTAAATTGTCTACTAGATGGTTGGGGCCCTATGAGGTTGATACAGTTTATGAAAATGGTTCAGTAAGGATAAATACCATTGATGAGAATCAGACTTCCTTTGTCATAAATGGGCATCGACTAAAGGTTTATCATAAGCCTCTATCAAAAGAGGATTTTGTCAAAAATGTTCTTCAGAGTTCTGAAATGCAATTGGTAAGCAAGAGGGTTTCTCCTCCTGCTGACCTACCATAGCAAGTTCAACTGTATAAATTAATTTATCTATGTACATAAGTGTGTCATTATATATAACTTCTCTTTTATTTTTATGATATAACTAACAAAAACAAAAAAAGAAGTTGGTTGTGTTCCCATGTAGATAAACGAATAAGGAGGGCATTTACCAGATGGAGTTTTCTTTAAGTATTTCAGACTCTTTAAAATTGAAAACACCAACGTTTAGGAACAGGCCCAGGCTCAAGAAAAATCCATGAGATGGTATAAATAGTTTTCTTTAAGTTTTTGAGACTCTTTCAAATTGAAAATACCGACGAGAATTAACTAATCTGGGCTCGATAAAAATCCACAGAAAAGTAGTAGTTAGGATTATTATTTTTATTTTTGTAATAAAAAGGAAATGCCAACATGAGCAGTGATCATCCTGGAGGGTTCTATAATCTCAACAATTGGTCATCCAGATTCCACAATACCCTCCTGTCATAGAATTCTTCTTGTGTTATCCCAATGCAAACTCAGAATTCCTAAGTGTTGGTATTTGTTCCATCTACATGGCTTTTCAGTCGAATCTGATCACAGAACACCAGATATTTCTACAAGCCACTGCCACCAGGTTCTATGTCAAAAATATATCAAGAACCATAATACAATGTTCATCTCTATGCTTATTCGGTGTAAATGGTCATTACTGCACTAAACCATCTCGTTGTGCTTATCCGATACTGGACCACATCCGATATTGAAGAAGGGACCATGCGTTATTCTGGTATTGATTACAACTCTGCACACAAGTGATCCAGTACTCAGGTAATCCGATACTCAGATGATCTGGTACTGGTAAGGATGTGACTAGTAGCTCTAATCACATTTCCAAGTTGTTGCTCAATTATTAGTACTAGGACATATAGATTCAACATTTTTTTCATTTTATTAAACAAATTAGACTAAATATGCATTTAAACATATGGTTACTCTTGAATCATGACATACTCCCTCCCACAAACTTTTGTAAAATCCTCATCCACATTTCCGTATGGAGAAAACGTCCCTATTTCCTGAAATGCTGAGAGTACGAGGTCATTACATCTCTCACCGGATCAAACTCATGCCCCCTCTATCTATACGGTAAATAAACCTCATACGCCCATGATTCCCTACTGTGCCATATGAAATGACTCGACCCACATCTTTAAGCATATCAAATAATGATCTTGATGATGCCAACCGATTTCACACTCACAAGTCCCGATCATAATGACTACATCCTTTGTCATCATTTAACATGCTCGTGAATATGGTCTGATGCCAATTTTCCTACGATTCGGTAAGTCATTAGTGGATTCGACCTGCCTTACCATATCATCATGACTGTCGATGTGACCATTGTAAACCAAATTTCCATTTATAAATGCTCCTATGGATGGCTCTTTCATCCAGATGAGATTTATTTACCACTGTTGTCACACCATCTGCAGACACACTGTGATCCCATGCCTTTGTATTCCTTGCATATTTTTCCCCATCTGGTACTCCATCACAGTCTGCATCTAAATCGGTGCTTCATCTCGATCCACGTTGGTCCAGTACTCTATCGCAGTCTACATTTATCTGGTACTCAACCCTTGATCCTCTGTTCGAACCTCATACACCCTAAATAATTGTTTAAGCTAGCATGGGGGTCGACAGGCATGAGCCCATATTTCAATTATATAAGGAAACATTAGAATATCAAGCTTGCAAGGAAAAATATGAACAGGCAGGGTGGGTGCCATTTTTAGAAAATTTTAAAGGCCATCATGAGGGAATATCTCTTGCATTTGTGCAGATGTATGATGGAGAAAGTGTGCATTTTGGAGACATGGAATTGACAATTACAGAGAACACTATAGTAGAAGCTACAGGTCTCCCTATGGCTGGAGAAAAATACTTCAAGAGGGTGATTGTCGACAGGAAACTTTGTTAGAAATTCCTCAAGCCAGAACATCAAGACCTCGATTGGACTAAGGGTATCCCTTGAAGCTACATCAAAGAGGAATATTGGATGATTCTCATAAGTTTGCAGAAATTCCTCACCTACGAAGGAAGGTATGTAGTATCCTTCATTTATCATTTGAAAATTTTATCACATTTCGAGGGAGGACCATAGATTGATTTTCCTCACTTCCTATGGATGATTTTAAAGAATATGGTGAGAGGAGTGAGTTCAGTTTCCAAGAAAACTAAAAATATCTTTCATCACCATGGCTTAATAAAAAATTTGGTTGTCCATGCTTTGAGGACACAAGGTGGTAGTTGGAAGCAACTACTCCAACAAAATTTCGCTCAGGAAAGAATGTCCAAATCTGTTGAAGCATAGGAGGCAGGGATACACAGTGAGGGCTCAAGAAAAAAGGAAAAGAAAGATAGAAGGAAGACATCAGGGGGTAAATAAGACATTGTTATGCCCAGCTCATCCCAACCCATTGAGAGATTAGTGACAGAAAAGTCTGTTGTAGGGGAACCTACTACATCTAGAAACAGGAAATCCACCCAATCTTAGAAAATAAGTCCTATCTCGATTCAAAAAGAAAAAAGACAAAAGAAAGACTCTGATCTAGGAGGATGATCAGACAGTGTTCCTGAAGCAATCATTGAGTTGTCATCAGAACCAGCCAGCCAAGTAGTGAATACCCCTGACCTCAACATACAGAACAAGAAAAAGCCTGCATAGTCTAAAGTATCTAGCTCAATCCTGCATCCTAAAGATCAACTATCACAGAGTAAGAAATGAAATAAGAAGGAGACATATCAACAGGAGATTTCACATGAGGCAACTGTCAAACCCCCTCCAGAATCCATTAAGGAATTGGAAAATATCCCTGAGGTAGTTACTCTGTCTTCCCAAAAACTAGCTAGTGGGTTGAAAGAAACTACTAAGATGAAAAGTGGGAACAAAAATAAGCTTGAAAGGGAGAAGGAATGAAGGGAAAAAATTCCAGAACCTAGGCCTCAATCTTCCAATATAGAAATAAGGGCTGGTCAACAGAAGTAAACTCCAGAATCCACAACTCGGGTCTCAAGCTAAAAATCAAATCGACACAGGAGAAACAAGTGTCCAGGCCTACAACCATTATTAATATAAAGAAGAGGAAGTTGTTTGAGGAGACTTCTACCCCTGTTAGCAAACCTAAATAATTCTCACTTCCCATACGAAGGACCAATAGAAGCATGGCCAAGAAGGTGACAGTTCCAAATATACCTTCTCTTCAAAGAGAACCCATGGATATTTTGAGTTCTCCAGAAAAAAGGAAGTGGATGTGGAGCTACAGTAAGTGAAATATAAGGGTTGGTAATAGAGACTTTGAGGGGCCTGAGAAAGGAAAAAGAAGCTTGAGAAGAGGTGACTAAGGAAGCAATCACATCTAGCCTAGACAAGTCCCTGAACAAACAAAAATTGATAGCAAAGATTGAGAAGCTGAAGCAAGAAATTGAAAAGTACCTGGTATTGGACAGGCATATCAAGGCAGAGAATGCACAATTGAAAGACAATCATGCAGAGGTCTCTACTAAACTCTGTTGGATTACTTAGAGGGGGGGTGAATCAGTAATAGCGTAATTATAATCTTTTTCTTATAATAATCTGAGTGTTATATCAATGTAGAAATATTATCCAATAATGAGCAATAAGATATGAACAATCACACACATACACAGTACACCAGTTTTTTACATGGAAACCCAAATTGGGAGAAAACCATAGAATGCTTTTTCTTATATGTCTTAAAGAATTACATTCATTGGAAGCACCAACTTCCTTTGTTTTCCAGATGCAATTAGAAGGAGGATCCAATCCCCTAGTTTCTCAGGATACAACCCGAGGGAAGCTTAAACTCCCCAATTCTCTGGCTACAAGCAGAAGGAGGCTACAACCCCTTGTGTTCTCCAGCTACAATCGAAAGGTGGCTACAACTAGCTGTCCTTTCCCCATCCAACTTCCCTGAAGTAGAAGTAGAATGATGGAACCACTGTCACACTATCACTATGAGATATACCGTTGTAAACTTGTACCAATAAACTTGAATCATACATAAAACATTTATCAACCTGCACCTCAACCTGTAATCGACCTGTATCGTGAACAAGTGCATCAACCGTGCACCAACCTGTACCTTGCACAAATGCATCAACCATGCACCAACCTGTACCAAACAACTTGTAATCAACCTATACGATAAACAAGTGCATCCAACCATGTACCAAGTATGTACCAATCATGTTTCAACTACTCATCAACTATGACTCATAAATATGTACCAACATCATCAACTATACACCTCATGTATGTGTCAACTCATCAACTACTTGTCTCAACCATGTACCCAACATGTACCTTAACCAAAATCCCTCATAAATTTCATCATCCAAATATGATTTGTAAATCTATAATAGACTTAGTGTATATTATCACATACCTGCAAACCTTCCTTAACTTTAACAACAAGAGACTAGCATTTTCATCAAACTTTTCTTTAGTCTCACATGATTAGTTTTGGATTAGTCAACAACCCTAACTTGAAATAATCATAACTTTGTACCTGTAATAAATAAATATCCGAAACTAATACACAATGTTATTTAGTGTGTTTTATGTAATTCCTCTTGGTTTCACTACTTGGAACCTCTGATAAAAGAATTTATAGCAAAAATGGCATACCTTGTTGAATTTTTACTTATTCTAGAGAGCAACCTTATAGAGCATGCCCCGCATGGAATATTTATTGAATCAATATGAAACTGTTACAAAACATACTAAATCTTGTACTCTAACCAACACATTTGGTATTACTGAATTTGGATCTATTATGAAGAATTTATGATGTTTTTACCGGAAACACCTGTTTTAGACTAGTTTCAGGACTAGCCACAAACCCTATTTTCCACGAAGTGTAACTCCAAAAATACAACGACCCACAAGATGATTTTTTTTTACCACAGATACTTGGATATTTTTTCTCAATTGAATATAAATTTCACGGTCTGAATCATTATATAAAAACAATTATAGCGAAAATGGTGAGATGGCCTGTAAATAACATACGTTAGAAAGCACCATCAAAAGAATTTATCCTTCCTTGAATTCTGGCCTTCTTTTCTTCACCTTCCCTCAGAAATTTGGCGTAGATATCCTTTGGTTACCTCATACAACTATCGATATTCAATATTCTCAAGTGTGTGTTAAATGAGAGAGCCTTGCCTCTTATTTATACTCTCCAAGTAGCTTCCTTAAAAACATCTTCTAGGTCACTTTGCCCACTTTCCTTATTTTAGGGTTAACCCACTTCTAATTTCTCCATTAAATTTATTATTTAAATAATTTATTTTGTATTCACTAAATATATTACACTCATCACTTAACTTTATTATTTATCTTCTAAAATATCTTAAACCACTTTGACTACTTTGACCTTTTGGGTCTTTAAGCCAACATATGAGGGTCCTCCAACTTCGTAAGGCCATAACTCTCAAACCGTGAGGAGTTATGTGACATCCCACATACCACTAGAAATGGAATGACATGTAATATCCATATAGAATATTATTACCTAAAAATATATCAAAACCCATACCATTATCCATCAAACAAACTTGGGTCCATTACCCAAACCTGGGTTCTCCAACTTCACATGGCCATAACTCTCTAACCGTGAGGATTTATGTGGTGTTCCACATACCACCGGAAATGGAATGACATGTAATATACATATAGAATAGTATTACCTTCAAATATATTAAAAATCATGCCATTATACATGAAACAACCTTTGTTCCATTACCCAAACCTTTGTGCTACGGGGCTTTCTTCAAGGGTTGACATCAATGACAACCAACCTTAATAAAAAAATCTCCCCCTTTGGCATTGATGGAAACACTCTGATGCAATACTGAAATCATATCACTCATGCTCCCCCTAGAACCATGCCTCTATCCTCTGCATCTGATAAATCTGCTCCCCCTTGAACCATGCCTCTATCCTCTACATCTCATAAATCTGCTCTCCCTGGATCCATGCCTATGTCCTCTGCATATGATAAATGCCTCCCCCTCTGTCATCAATGGAAAATGTATCTTTTCATTTGGGGATGCTCCCCCTGACTGAACTGTCCTCTTGTGGTGCTTCCTCTTGTACATCTAAGACATATAAGATAAGCATTCAAAAATCATTCAAAAAGCATTCATTTTGGAGTAGAAATAACTCCAAGTCTTTGGTGAATATATTCAAAGGCTTCCCATGGAGGTGGTTTTGTAAAGATGTTTGCCACTTGTTATTTTGTGCCCACATACTCAACTCTGATGTTATTTTTTGCACCCTGTTCCCGTAGAAAGTGATACTTGATTGGAATGTGCTTCGTCTTGGACTGCATCACCGATTTTTTTGAGATATTGATGGCGCTTGTATTATCACAATATATTGGAATGGGAACATCATACTCAACCTATATATCTATCAAAGTTTGTTTCATCCAAAGAACCTATGTACAAGTTGTTGCTACAATATACTCTGCCTCAGTTGTAGATAGAGATACTGATGATTATTTATTGCTTATCCATGATACTAAACACTCAAGCAAGTAGAACGTTGCTCCACTGGTGCTTCGTCGCTCATCAATACAACCTGCTCAATTTGGGTCTATGTAGGCAATTAGTGATAGATCATTTCCTTTTGGATACCATAGCCCAAACTCTTTTGTTCCTTTGAGATATCTGAAAATCCTCTTCACTGCTAATACATGTGATTCCTTTGGTGCTTCTTGAAATCATGCCACCTGTCCAACTACCTGCATTACATATGGTCTGAATATTGTCACATAAAATAGGTTGCCAATCATTGACTTGTATTTCCTTTGATCTGTAGACTTCGAATCATCATCTTTCCTCAACTTGCAACTAGTTTTCATGGGAGTGATAACTGGTTTGCAATCTTCCATTATGAACCTCTTTAGCATTTCTCTGATATACTTGGTTTGAAAAATAAAAATTCCTTGGTTGCTTTGATGTATCTGAAGTCCTAGAAAGAAGGATAGTTCTCCAAGTAGCGACATTTCAAATTCTTTCTACATATCTTTTTCAAATTTCTGTCTTAACCTGTCATCATCACTACCAAAAATAATATCATCAACATAAACTTCAATTAATAAAATATTACCTTGACTTACCTTGATGTAGAGGTTCTTGTCTACACTTCCTTTTCTAAACCCTTCTTGCTGCAGATACTTATCCAGTCTAGAGTACCATGCTCTAGGAGCCTGTTTTAGACCATACAATGCCTTCTTTAATTTACACACATAATCTATGTTCTCTGACAACTAAAATCATTTTGGTTGTTCAATGTAGGCTTATTCTTCAAGTTCCCCATTCAGAAAAGCTAATTTTACATCTATCTGATATACTTTAAGCTAAAAGCAAGTGGATTTCTTCCATTCTGGCAACTGGGGCAAATGTCTCTTCAAATTCGATTCCTTCAATCTGAGCATATCCTTTACATACCAATATAGCTTTGTTCCTTGTAACCTATCCATCTTCATTCAATTTATTCTTGAAAACCCATTTTGTCCCGATCACATTCTTATTTTTTGGTCTTGGAACCAATTCCCAAGTGTCATTTTTCTCTATTTGATCCAATTCTTCATCCATGGCCTTATTCCAAAATTCATCCTTGTTGGCTTCTTCAAAACAGTTTGGTTCAATTGTAGATAAGAGTGTTAGGTGTGTCTGTTCTGGTGAAAAGATTCTTCTTCTAGTCTCAACTCATGCATCTTTGTTTCCGATAATCTGATCTAAAGGATGATTCTTCTATACTCATTTACTGGGTGTTTTTGGAGACACTTGCTGAATTTTCTCTTCTGCTTCTATCGAATTCTCTTCATCTTCCTCTTCTACTTCCTTTTCATCTTCTGCTTCTTCTTCTAAGGGTTGTTTCATTGATTCATTTTTTTCCTTTGATTCTGGTCTGCCTGTTTCATCAATTGTTACATTGATGCTTTTCACAACTTTGTTCAATATTAGATAGTAACACTTGTATGCTTTCCTTGTACTTGAGTAACCAACAAGTACTCCTTTGTCCATGCGAGAGTCAAACTTTCTATTCCTCCATCTTCTATTTTGATATAGCATTTTCTTCCAAAAACTCTGAAGTGATTTACATTTGTTGGTGTTCCTTTCCATAGTTCGTAAGGAGTTTTGTCAATGTTTTTTCTAAGCATTACTCTATTTTGAATGTGAACTGTTGTATGCACTACCTGTGTCTAAAAAATATCTATCAATTTTGAATCCATTAGCATTGTTCGAGCCATTTCCTGTGTTGATTAAGGTTGATTGTCATTGATGTCAACCCTTGAAGAAAGACCCGTAGCACAAAGGTTTGGGTAATGGACCCAATAGTTTTTTATGTAAATATGACTCATTATTGTTTTGTCATGGTTGATAAGAAGTAGATATGGATGGAAGACGCTTTGTGGAGTAAGAGAACTCATGATTAATTTTAGAATAATGAGATGAACAAAAGTGAATTTGTCAGGGAAAATATCCTAGATGGATAGTTCTTGTCATGTCATTTCTAGTGGTATGTGGAATGTCACATAATTCCTCACGGTTAGAGAGTTATGGCCATGAGAAGTTGGAGACCCCAGGTTTGGGTAATGGAC
>ML783739.1:169832-180881 GCA_009831015.1 Picea engelmannii
GGTTTAAAAATGATATCTAAGCTGAAATTCTGAGGAAAGTGAAGAAAAGAAGGCCGAAATGCAAGGAAGGATAAATTCTTTTGATGGTGCTTTCTAAGGTATGTTATTTTCAGGTCATCTCACCATTTTCGCTATAAATTTTTGTATATAATGATTCAGATCCTGAAATTGCTATGAAAGTGATAAAACATATCCAAGTATCTGTGGTTAAAAATTCATCTTGTGGGTCATTTTATTTTGGGAGTTACACTCTGTGGAAAATAGGGTTTGTGGCCAGTCCTGAAACTAGTCAAAATCAGGTGTTTCGGGGAAAAACGTTATAACTTATTCATAAAATTTACAAATTAAGTGAGACCAAATTTGTTCATTAGGATATAGTATTTAGTATGCTATGTAACATTTTTATATTATTTCATCAAATATTTTGTGTGGGACATGCTCTACAAGGTCGCTCTCTAGAATAAGCCAGAATTCAGCAAGGTATGCCATTTTTACTATAACTCCTTTTATGAGAGGTTCCAAGTAGTGTCAGTTGGAGGAATTGCATAAAAAAAACTGAAGAACATTGTATATCAGTTTCATATATTTATACATTACAGGTTCAAAGTTATGAGTACTTCAAGTTAGGGTTGTTGACTAATCCAAAACTAGGCATGTGAGACTAAAGAAAAGTTTGATGAAAATGCTAGTCTCTTGTTTTTAAAAGTTAAGGAAGGTTTGTAGGAATGTGATCATATACACCAGGTCTATTACAGATCTACAAATCAGATTTGGATCATAAAATTGATGAGGGCTTTTGGTTGAGGTACATGTTGAGTACATGGTTGAGACAAGTAGTTGATGAGTTGACGCACATACATGAGGTGTATAGTTGATGATGTTGGTACATATTGACAAGTCATAGTTGATGAGTAGTTGACACATTATTGGTACATACTTGGTACATGGTTGGATACACTTATTTATGGTACAAGTTGATTACAGGATTGTGCATGGTTGATGCACTTGTTTATGGTACAGGTTGATTACAGATTGGTGCATGGTTGATGTACTTGGTTATGGTACAGGTTGATTACAAGTTGGTGCATGGTTGATGCACTTGTTTATGGTACAGGTTGATTATAGTTTGGTGCATGGTTGATGCACTTGTTTATGGTACAGGTTGATTACAGGTTGATTACACGGTGAGGTACAGGTTGATGCATGGTACAAGTTTATAGCAGTATATCTCACAGTGATAGTGTGACAGTGGTTCCATCATTCTACTTCTACTTTAGGTTGGTAGGACGGGGCAAGGACAGGTGGTTGTAGCCACCTTCCGGTTGTAGCCGAAGAACATTGGGGGTTGTAGCCTCCTTCTGGTTGTAGCCAGAGATTTGGGGAGTTGGAGCTTCCCACAGGTTTTAGCCTGAGAAACTAGGAGGTTGGAGCCACCTTCCAGTTGCAGTTGAAAACAAAGGAAGTTGGTGCTTCCAATGAATGTAATTCTTCAAGACATATAAGAAAAAACATTTTGTGGTTTTCTCCCGATTTGGGTTTCCATGTAAAACACTGGTGTATTGTGCATGTGTGTGATTGTTTATTTATTACTCCTCATTATTGGATAATAATTCTACATTGATATAACATTTGAAGGAAAAGTATTATAATTACGTTATTATTGATTCACCCTCCTCTCAATAATCCAACATCCTGTACTGTCATGTTCTTTCTTTCAACAACTCCATTATGTTGAGGTGTCCTAGCAATAAAGAATTGCCTTTTTATTCCATGGTTTCTACAGTAGTCACTAAATTCCTTTGAGGTGAACTCTCCTCCATTATCATATCTCAAACATTTGATTCTTGAGTCCATTTCATTTTCAACCATTTCCTTGTAGATCTTGAAGTTTTCAAAATCTTCTGACTTATTCTTCAGAAAACAAACTGCAGTCATTCTTGTATAATCATCAACTAATAACATAAAGTATCTCTCACCTTTCAAGCCCTTTGTTGTATTTGGTACAACTAGATCAGTATGCACAATTTCCAGTGATCTTGTCATTGAATATTCCTTTGATTTGAACCTGGTCTTTGTTTGTTTTCCTTGTTGACAATGCTTGCATAAAGTGTTGGTTGGTTTCATGATCTGGGGCATTTCTCTTGCTGCTTCTCTTTTACTGACTTTGACAAGGTTATCAAAATGCATGTGACCCATTATTCCGTGCCATAGCCAACTTTCATCTTCCTATCCTAGACAACACTTTTCATTTCCAATTTCACTTAACACATATATGTTGCTTGAAGTTCTTGTAGTTGTAGCAATAAATCTCCCTAAACCTTCTTTTCTTATCTCACACTTTTGTGAATTGAAGTCACTTTATGACCTTGGCCACACATTTGAATCACACTTATAATATTATGTTTCATATCTTCTACTAGTAGAAAATTTTCTTCCTTTTCATTCTTGTTCCCAATTCAGACGGTGTCTTTTCCAATGATTTTGGCTAAATCATCATTTCCAAAGGAGACTGATCCATTTGTTTCCTTTTGTAATGTAAGAAACTTGTCTCTATCACCTGTCATGTGTTTTGAACACCCACTGTCAACATACCAACCATGTTTCTTCTGCTTAGCTTGTAGAACAAGTGTGCATTCTTCATTGCTATATTGATCTTTCTTTCTTATCCATGTCCTTTTATGTGGTTCCTGTTTGTGACCGTTGTTATTCTATTGAGGTTCTTTAGGAGGGATTGTAATTATGCACTCTTTGGCCACGTGTCCAAAATTGTTACATTTGTAACATTCCACTTCATTGCTCAAAGATTCAAACCTGTTGTAACTTCTTCTCCGTGTTTCACTAGGCCTTCTTGAATAACCCCTTTGTGTATAACTCTCAAAGTTGTTTTTGTTCATGTTGTTAGCTCTGCAATTCACAACTTTATGTCCAAAATTATTACATGCATAACATAAACCAAAAAATATAGTTTGATACCTGGGAGTTGAATATCTTTTAAAAGGAGGTGCTCTTATGAATCATTCTTCTTCTTGAGGCCTATATGTCTATTGTTGATTCTGAAATCTCAATATTCTCGGTGGAGGAGTGTCTGTGTAATCTTCCTTTTATATCTTCGTATCCCCTTTGATTGTTTCTGCATTGCTTTTTGGATATGTTTCTTGCTTTGTTGTTTTGGAGCTTGAACCCTTTTCTATCTGATTGTATCCAAGTTTGGTCTTGTCAAAATGTGATTTTTGACTGTTGATAATGTCATCCAAAAAAATTTAGCTATTCTGTATATTTTTCTTTTGAATATCCTTTCTTAGGGTGACAATCTTTGCTTCCAAGTTTCCAATGATCTTGTCCTTTTTTTCTAGATGTTCTTTGAGTGCTCCTTCAATTCTTTTATCTTCTTCTATTTGAACCTTCACTTTTGTGATCATTTGTTCTAGCTCTTGAGTGTCTTCTTTCTTGTCTAGTTCTGCTTGTAGTTTTTTGTTTTTCTTCTTTTCTCTTCTGATAACTTCTATGGAACACATTAATTATTCTCAAAAGTAAACTTTTGCCTCTTCAATTTCTTCTTCGACTTCTTCATATTCTTCTTTGACTTCTTCATATTCTTCTTCAGAGTCTTCTTCATTAGAGTCTTCTACTTCCATGAATAGAACTCTTCCTATCTCACTGTCACTAACTTCATCTTCATCTAATGATAAGACGTCTTCTTTGGTGCATAATCTTTTCTTGAAAACTTTCTTTGTATTTCTTTCACCTTTATATGTTTGCTTTCCTTTTGAGTAACCTTCATCATTTCTCTTTTTCTTGTGAGGACATTTGTTAGCAAAATGACCAATACCATCACAATTAAAACAAATTAAAGGAATCTTACCTCTATACCTACCATTGGTTCCCTTGTTCAATCTTTTAACGAAGTTGTCCACTTCTTCATCATATTCCGAGACATCACTGTTGTTGCTATATTCTTCTTGTTCCTTTTTCATTTTCTTTGATCTTTTGGATGCTTTGAAGGTTGCTTCTTTTACATATGGATTTTCCTGTTCAGTTCTCATTTCATATGTTGTGAAGATTCCATGCAGTTCGTCCATGCTTATTGAGTCTAGATCCAATCTTTCTTCTAGTGTTGATATCTTAAGGTTAAATCTCATAGGAAGAGATCTTAGTACCTTTTGAACAATTATAGATTCTTCAATTTCTTTTCTCAATTATATGATTGCATTCATTGTTTCATCGACTCGTAAGAAGTAGGCTGCAATATCTTCATCTTCTTTCATTTTTAGTTGTTCGAACTGACCTCTGTAAGTTTGAAGCTTTGTTGCTTTGGCTTTTGTATCTCCTTCATAAATATTTTGAAGCTTGTCCCAAATCTCTTTAGCGGGTTTACAATGTGCAACTTTGGTGAATACCGTATTACTAAGACCATTCAAAAGTGCATTTGTGACTTTGGAATTATTCTCACCGAGTTTTACTTCTTTTTCATTTGTTGGTGGAACTGTTGGTGCTGTGTATCCATATAAAATTGATTGCCAAACTTGAAATCCCTATGTCTGTATATATGTCTTCATCCTTATGCTCCAAAAAGCATACTTCTGTCCATCAAACTGTGGTATTCCATTTTTATACAAGCTGGTATTCTCCATGATCTACCTTTCAGTGGTTAAATTGATTTCTCAAGGAACCTTCTCTGATACCAATTGTTGGATTACTGAGAGGGGGGGTGAATCAGTAATAACGTAATTATAATCTTTTTTCTTCAAATAATCAAATTGTTATATCAATTTATAATTATTATCTAATAATGAGCAATAAGAAATGAACAATCACACACATACACAGTACACCAGTGTTTTATGTGGAAACCCAAATCAGGAGAAAACTACAGAATGATTTTTCTTATATGTCTTGAAGAATTACATTCATTAGAAGCACCAACTTCCTTTTTTTTCCAACTACAACTGGAAGGAGGCTCCAACCCCCTAGTTTCTCAGGCTACAACCTGAGGGAATCTCCAACTCCTGAATTCTCTATCTACAACCAAAAGGAGGCTACAACCCCCTGTTCTCCGGCTACAACCACCTGTCCTTGTCCTATCCAACCACCCTGAAGTAGAAGTAGAATGATGGAACCACTGTCACACTATCACTATGAGATATATCACTGTAAACCTATACCAATAAACCCGAACAATGCATAAACCATTCATCAACCTATACCTGAACCTGTAATCAACCTGTACCATGAAAAAGTGCATCAACCATGCACCAACCTATACCTTACACAAATGCATCAACCATGCACCAACCTATACCAAACAACCTATAATCAACCTGTACCATAAACAAGTGCATCCAACCATGTACCAAGTATGTACCAATTATGTGTCAACTACTCATCAACTATGATGCATCAATATGTACCAACATTATCAACTATACACCTCATGTATGTGCCAACTCATCAACTACTTGTCTCAACCATGTACCCAACATGTACCTCAACCAAAATCCCTCACAAATATCATCATCCAAATATGATTTGTAAATCTATAATAGACCCAGAGTATATGATCACATACCTGCAAACCTTCCTTAACTTTAACAACAAGAGACTAGCATTTTCATCAAACTTTTCTTTAGTCTCACATGACTAGTTTTGGATTAGTCAACAACCCTAACTTGAAATAATCATAACTTAGTACCTGTAATGAATAAATATCTAAAACTGATACACATTGTTATTCAATGTGTTTTATGCAATTCCTCTAGATGTCACTACTTGGAACCTCTCATAAAATAATCTATAGCAAAAATGGCATACCTTGTTGAAGTTTGGCTTATTCTAGAGAGCGACATTGTAGAGCGTTCCCCACATGCAATATTTATTGAATCGATAAGAAAATATTAAGCAACATACTAAATATTGTACTCTAACCAAAACATATGGTCTTATGTAATTTGGATCTGTTAGGAATAAGTTATGATATTTTTACCGGAAACACATGTTTTAGACTAGTTTCAGGACTAGCCACAAACCCTATTTTCCACAGAGTGTAACTCCAAAAATACAATGACACACAAGCTGAATGTTTTATCAAAGATACTTGGATATGTTTTATCAATGGCATAGAAATTTTATGGTCTAAATCATTATAGAAAAAAAAATATAGAAAAAATGGTGAGATGACCTATAAATAACATACCTTAGAAAGCACCATCAAAAAAATTTATCCTTCCTTGAATTTCGTCCTTCTTTTCTTCACCTTCCCTCATAAATTTGGCTTAGATATCCTTTGGTTACTTCAAGAAACTATAGATATTCAATATTCTCAAGTGTATGTTAAATGAGAGAGCCTTTCCTCTTATTTATACTCTCCAAGTAGCTTCCTTAAAAACATCTTCTAGATCACTTTGCCCACTTTCCTTATTTTAGGGTTAACCCACTTCTAATTTCTCCATTAAATTTATAATTCAAATAATTTATTTTGTATTCACTTTGAATTATATTACACTCATCACTTCACTTTATTATTTACCTTCTAAAATCTCTTAAACCACTTTGACTACTTTGACCTTTTGGGGATTCAAGCCAACATATGAGGGTCCTCCAACTTCATAAGGCCATAACTCTCAAAATGTGAGGAGTTATGTGGCATTCCACATACCACCAGAAATTACATGACATGTAATATCCATATAGAATATTATTACCTAAAAATATATCAAAACTCATACCGTTATCCATCAAACAAACTTGGGTCCATTACCCAAACCTGGGTTCTCCAACTTCACATGGCCATAACTCTCTAACCGTGAGGAGTTATGTGTCGTTCCACATACCACCATAAATGGAATTACATGTACTATCCATATAGACTAGTGTTACCTTAAATATATTAAAACTCGTACCATTATACATGAAACAACCTTTGTTCCATTACCCAAGCCTTTTTGCTACAGGACTTTCTTCAAGGGTTGACATTAATGACAACCAACCTTAATCAACAAACTCAACAAAGTATTAAGATTGATCCAATACACTAGGGTAATTAAGAAAGAATTGAGGAGTGAAGTTTCTGGTTTTAACATCTTGCAACCAGAGAAATGGCAGATATGGATTCAATTTTGCAGAAAATTCTTAGGTATCAATTTTTGATGATGTTGCATGAGGACATGCAATACCTTCAGCATGGGAGAAATGTTGAGTCTCCATTTTGACATGTATAATGCATTATATCACCTTGTGGCTGAGCCCTTTTTGCTTATGTTATAAGCCTATACTTGATTGTTTCTTCCAAAAACATACCTAATGACCTTGTTCATGTACACAAGAGGTAACTTATGATTAAAGCATGTTTTGTTTAAATTTCTTGAGTTAATTAGATTAAAGTATTTTATTTTGTATAATCCTAATGGTTTCACTCATGAGCAAACTATTTCGATACCTCATCATTCTGGTACTGCAATTCATCATGCAATTTGGTACCAAGTCTATTCTGGTACCCGAGGTTGTTTTGATTCGGTACCTTAGCATTCTGGTACTACCAAGTCATGTGCTATTCCGATATTGTCTACTCCGCATCCATTCCGGTACTTAGATTTGCGATTGTATGTATTCCGATACCAAAACCTCTGTTTCTAGAATGCACAAGTTGGACTAGTATGATGATGAAGATTTCGAGAAGGTAGTTAGACTGAAGCTTCCAAATCATTTTTCTAGATTACGACGGACTCCATCACTCATGCACTTCGTGTCATGAGGATGGAGTTGATCCCTAGAGATTCGATGTAAATACAAATTGTAATATTTTTAAAATTGTTTAATGCTTATCCATATATATTGATAATATCAGCTTACCTTCGCTATAAGAGATGTTATATAGATGATAGTGTGTGTGGATGATAAGGAATGTAACAAAGTAGTTTGTCATAACTAGATGATACATATCATTTCTATGTATGAGGTGAAGAACTGTTGATCCAATTTACCAATTGAAGTAATGAAAAATATCTATTATGAAAATTCCTGGGTATGAGTAAAACGTTTTAGTCTGTTACTTTCTTAAGAAGTTCCTTGTTGGTTCAGCAAGGGCCCACCACCCCAACCAAGGTAAACCTCCATGTATCTACTTTTTGTGATTGTGTGAGTGTTTTACAGTAGTGTGTTGTCAATGATTTTTAATCCATTTCAAGGGTTCATCATTAAGTTATTTGTTTCTAAATTGGTATGAACAATCAGGTGTTGGACCAGATAGATATTTCCTTCGCAAATATTGGATATTTCCATTTAATTGTTTGAAGTGTGGGATTGGTTAAGAAAATGATATTTTGAGTTTATGATTGTAGTAGTTTTGGTACATCAAGGAACCAAAAGACTTTATATATCATCCTCATGTTCCATAATGAAGTCTCTCAGTTATGTTGATTGTTCCTTGTACTGATTTGCTTGAATTGAACAAAGTTGGAATTGATTTCGATTTCACAAGTGATTGGAGTTGACTGTTAATTATTGTTTTGATTGCTACAGGAAACAAGCTTCTTAAGTTCATCTCTCTAATTCATAAGCCTGGAATGAACAAACTTGTTCCCTAAGATAGAACCTTTTTGATTGACTGTTTGTTTGAGAAGTTTCATTATCATTTTTCTCTTCTAAGTTCAAAGGTGTTTGAATTATTCAAAAATCTTAGACATAGAGTTTTATGTTATTAATTATTTCCTATATGCAATAGACATAGGTAGATTACCTATTCTCGTTACATATAGTATAACAACTCTTTTGATTATGAATCCCAGATTGACATATAAATGAGTGTAAGATATACATTGAACATATTTATACACCAACAGTAGTCTTGAATGCTCAGAAGTTGTGAAGATTCTAGTAAAATACTCTCTCAAACTCCATTTCCAACGAGATTTTTAAAGGGTCAAGGCCAAGCCCTTTGTTAGCCTATGGCTTACCTTTACCAATCACTAAGTCTAAATTGTCACCTATATTTGTATTATTCATTTAGGATATTAGTAATATATCCTCAAGTGATGACCAATGAGTTAGTTAAGATTGCCTAGCCTAGTCATCAAGCATGATTTTAGGATCTAGAGAAAATCTCTCTATGAGGTGGCATCACCCATTGTACTATAAATATGTAACATTGGAGTGAATAATGAAGCATTGGCTATTATGCCTTTTTCGCCATGTTGTTGTTCTTGATTTATCAATTGTTGTTATTCTTGATTTTGTTTTATCAATTGGTATCAAAGCTTTGGTTGGAGTTGAATCTCTGAAGCAGAGATTGGAACAATGCATAGAGTTGTGGTTGTGTACAGCCTGGAGCTGAGTGAGACGAACCAATGCCCCTGTCAAGAAGAAGAAAGAAAAATGGCTGAGAGGGAATGCTATCTGTAAGATTGTTGTGGGAAACCATTGTATCTAGAGCTGCAACTGCATGGAGAGTGTGGCCAAAAGGGGAATAACTTTCATTGGCACTACGTGGAGAATGTGGCCATGTGCTGGAAATTCATGTCTAAAGCAAAGGAGGTGACGGGTGTGATATTTTGTGGAAATTGATGCTGGTTTCAATTGTTGTTGGTGTCAATTACTGTGCCATAATCATCCATCCCAGTCATTGAAAAGAAGGCGTCAAGTCTGAATATCGCTTCTCTCAGTTGTGTACCTTGACTAGAGAGTCTACTGCAAAAAAAGATTGGTAGCGTGGAGTGTAATCATATTCAATTGTCAAACCAGTTGCGTGATCAGATCGTTGGCCTGTCATCTACGTGCAGGTTTGTACATGAAAACTACTAATTGGTGAGGGCATTGCTGCATTTTGTGAAAGTTGGATTGGATTACTTTGTGTCTGTCCTGCAAATCGGTGCTCGAGAAAATCATATTTCATTGGAGAGATTATATGTTCTGCCAAATATTCAGTTCAGCGACAGGTAAGGAGATTCACTTGGAATAATCGTTTTTGTTGAGGATTGATTCGTTGTTTGCAATGTAAGCAACGATCAGGCTGGCAATAGAAGGCATTGGAAGTGCTACCACATGAGAGGAGACGTCTATGTAATTGATTGTACAGAGTCACTGCATGTAATGCCCCATATTTTGACCTTAGGTAGTTAGAACATTGTTGTTTACTAATCTTAATAATTCAAAGTTTAGCATTGTTTGGAGTCAGTTAGACTTGGTTAGACATTGAGATGTGTACCTCTAGACCTATTTGTATGTTACATGATATATGCTCATGAAAAAGATAGTTATTTGATTATTTGAACATGAAAATTAAAATGGGTAAGTTCGGTACATGTATACAAATTCAAGTTATGTTGTGAATGTATAATAGATGCAATGCATGATGTAAATAGGAATACATTTCTTAATTGAGCGTCGATGCAAATATGGATTCTTATATAAATTTGTGATGTATCTACATCAATATGTGTTACTGGTGAACTAACCTACAGGATGATGAGCTATGTGATAGCCAAATGACTATAATATTGAGGTAACTGGGATGTCGTAGACATCATGAAGATATTGTATGCTATAAGTTGTACTTACTCTTTAATTTATGATTCGAAATATTACTATGATCTATGGTAAGTGTGGTTTTGAAAGGATGCACAATTTTCCCAGAGTGGATGTTTGATGATGTGACTCTAAGAACAATAGTTGCACAGTATGGCTCGATATAGGGTGTTGACCCTAGTTCTATGAGGAGGGGTGGAGGTATTTTCCACCGTTTATCCTCTGAAACCTAGAGTCGTGGGAGGGTTGTGTGAAGTCACGCTCCCCTAGACATGTGATTCCAACTGCTAGTTGCCAGTTGGGGAATCTTGGTTGAGATGTATGACACTTCCGCTTACTGGTTCTATCTGGAGTTAGGTCAATATAGTTGACGCTCCATCTTAGTTCAACAGAGGAAATGATAGGATGGAAGATGGAAGTAGGTTAGGAAGGAAGGATGCTTCGATGTTAGTTGAGAATATTGATTGGGGATTAAAGATGCCACTATTGTTTACTCACTTGTTTCCTACCATGTTTAAAACCCTCTTTGATTTC
>ML783739.1:184329-213814 GCA_009831015.1 Picea engelmannii
GAATAAAGACTTTTTATTTTATTTATTGTTGTTTAATGCAAGTCATTTATATTTAGTTTTATTTTAATATTTTCCCAAAATATCTAGATAAGGGAGGTTGATGGATAATGATGAGGGGGTTGAGGAGACTTGGGGAAGTGTGTCTGGAAACTTGATAAATAGGGAGAAGAAGTAGAGAGGAGGACATGGAGAGGTTGGAGTATGATGAGAGGTTGTGAAATTCTTGGAAGATATAATTCTTGTGATAGTTTTATTTGAGCATTTATGCTTTGTTGTTCTTGGAGTCACAGGCACGGAGGGCCAAGAAACCAAAAGGTTTCTTGGAGCTAGGAAGCCAGCTAGGCTCCTAGTTGGTAGGGAGGATTTCGTTGTTTCACTCTGGGCAAGCGGGAAAAGAATACTTGGAAGCATCCAGGACTACATTACAACTGATGAGCTTCTACAAACTAAGGAGGAGGTATTTTTCAGTGATATTTTGTTATTGATATTTTGGGTATACTTATGTTTTAAGTTCTTAAATCTTAAAGTTAGCCTACTACTTATTTCATCATGTTATTAGATTTATCATTGAGAAGATGTAGAAGAAATGTGTAAATAAAAATCAATGAAATAATGCTAAAACAAAGTTGTTAATGTGTAAGTATTTAAATAAATAGTTAATTTCTTAGCATCCTGTGGACGAGTGCTACACTGTGCGGAAGATTGAACCACTAACTGATTGTGCCACCATTTGAAATTATCTCCAGCAAGTGGTAGAGGAGGATCGTGGGCTTGGATTGGTTGGATCGTTACTTCTGTGATGACGGTGCATCCCATAGTTTTTTTTTTCTGTCTTGTAGATCAGATTGAGCTAATGTTTGTGTAATCTGGAAATTACACATGATTCATGTGGTGGAATTATAAATGAAAAGTTTAGTAATAGCACAGGAAATTCAAACAGTCATGAATATCTATAGGAATCTTCAATTCCTGTAAAGAGGATTAAAACATCTCGAAAGAATCATTAAAGGTTGATTTTTTGAAGACTTTGTGAAGATCTGCAAATTGCAATATGATGATTATTTGAAACCTAAAGGAAAATACCCATTGTGTGGAGATCAACCTGCACAGACACCCTCATTTAAATCGAAAAGGGATCCGATGCCTCTCCACTTAATCTGGATCAGTCTCTTCAATGTCTTTACTGAGTGATTTCTTCAATGATTTGTCCCAGGATTTGTTCATTAACTCCAAATCTCCTCACAGGTACGAGGATCTCTATGTGCGTATTCAGTGGCATTTATGGTGTATTATTTCCCTGGTACAATATTAAGTGTTAAAAACTTTCTGGGAATTTGTAATAGTTTATGCCATTAAAAGAAAAAAAAAATTGTGATCTAGAAAGAACTTAGGTCAACTGGGCAAGAATCATTCTGAATCAAATCACAAAATCTTGGTTTAGATTTGCAATTTCCTTTCTTTTTTCATTTCCATCTCTAATGTGTTCAATCTCAAAGGACTCATTGGGAGTGGTAGCCATTGGAAAATCTCTCTATTATTTAACTACTTGAATAAGAGGAAGCACGACAGAATGTATAAAACGCAACACCCTTAAGAGATATATAACAGCCTCAAATGGGCCAATGTATTGACCTCTTGATTGTGATATAAATCATTCAGATCACTTCTCGACCCCCCTAATTAGCCTCTTTGACAACAATAGATCAGCACCGACAACAACAAACCCTTAGCATTCATATCTCACCGTTCTTCTTCAAATCAAGTTTCTGTTGATTGCAACATCCTACACATAGCCCCTCTTGGTGTAAGATCGGTCTCTTATTTATATCAAATAAGATGGTATACACTGTTTCAAATATGAATTCAATTAGCATAAGCATTCCAATCTTCCAGTGTGAACTCCTTGGTTTGATTTGCTCTATAGAATGTTGAGCTGAGCAAGTGGTTAATTATTATCATGGTATCTGTTCGAGATTATAAATCAGATACAAGTGTATATGCTTGAGATCTATAGATATAAAAACAAAAATTGTGATCTCAAGAAAGTTTCAAAATGTATTTGAGCACGGTTATTGTAAGAGCGATACTCATAATAAAATTGAAGTATTTTTCTCTGTGTCCTAGATCCACCCGAAATTGAATAAGGGGATCTTAGGTACACCTTGTGCTTGTGTGATGGTGTTTTTCTTATGATTGCTTTATGTGGTGATTTTGTGTCTAGTTTTGACACTTGTAACCAATTGCATAACGCAACACACACAAAGTACTAAGTCTAGCAGTTACAATCAAGAGCATATGATCGAGCATTTACAAGTGATCAAACTATATCAGTCAAAGAAATAAAATCAAATTAATCAAAGGAGAAATTAAAATCGTCATCAAGCTCCTAATATTCAAGGACTCAAAACGTCATCAAAGAAGTCCACTTTGAAGATCACTTCAACTTCAACATCAACTACAAGTAATGTACTTACAATAGTTCTTTTTGTAAGTGTCAAAATAAAGTTCAGTTGAATTGAATTTGTCTTAAGGTGAATTTTCAGCTGAGCTCGACACCCTAGAGTCATTTTGAGTCATAATTGACAAGGTTGAGTGTTACAACTCAAATCATTGTAAACATCACACTTTGGATGCATTTTTCGGTGGTAGCCAACATCCTCAACTTCCTGGAAGCAAGTTCAAGCAAGGAAAGTTCAAGTGAACGTGAATAGCAAGTGAGTGTGAAGTTCAAGAGAGCGATTCAAGTGAGCGAGTTGCAGATAATCCTTCTTCTATCGAGTCAAATTGTAATAAGGATCTACCTGCACAAGGAGACCTCCTACAGTGTTTTGAAATGGATCAAAGTCTCAAATTATTAGAGTTACTGAACATTCTAATAAACACCACTGAAGACAACACAGTGACATTGAACAAAGAAACTCTTCAATCAGTGCTAACTTGATTGCAAGTGATGCAAGATAAAGTTAGACTTCTTCAATCTCTTTCCCAATTATTGAATGATGAGTTGATAGATCTCAAAAATCAATAGCCAGTGAAGTGTTCTGAACTAGTTTTTGTTCAGCACAACCCTCTCTATGATGTTGATGATGATGATTCTTTTGATCAATAGTCAGTGGAGGAACAACACAGTGATACAACTTCAGAATCAGTTTTAGATGAAGCTGAATGTATTTAGGAACCTATAATTCAAGAGTTTTCTTTTGATTTCAATGAAGAAAACCTTTCAATGATGCATCAACATGCAGTAAATCCACTTCCATAGATTTCAAAGCAACATGTTCATAATACTCTTTCCAAGCCCATCATCAAACCTTGGGAAGAAATCATCTACAACAAGAATAGAATAGGACTTGGATATGACAAGGAAGTTACCTTTCATATTCCTGATTATTCCAGACCGATTAAGTTCCAAAGTGTTGGATTCCTTCAAGAAGCTTCAACTTCACCTGTTCAAGTTCAGCATTAGAATGATAAGTGTCAACATTGTAATCAAGTTGGTCAAAAGGAGAATCAATGTTTTGATCTCCATCCTTGCCAGTATTGTGGTAAGCATAACCATTCTTCAGATACATGTTCAACAATGAATAAACCTGCAAGATTGAAAATTCACTATGAGTGGATTGATCCTTGGCAATGGTCATCAACAACCAAGCGATTATATAAGTCTTACCGTAGAATACAATCTCCTGTAAAGACAAATATTGTATCACATAACATTTTTGTACCTCATATAAGTGGTCCCCTTATTGCATAGCTTTCGAGCATGGCCCTCAAGGGATGAGATAACATGTGGTTTTTCTTGCATGCCCACTTTTTGTTGTACTCAAAATGAAACAAGTACGGTACTCTCTTGAGCCTAGAAGGGGGGAGTACAATGATGTAACTCTCATGCACCTTAAGGGGGGGAGTTCAAAGTTCCAATGATGATGGTTCATGAAACCACTTTTGGTCTCTCCTTTTAGCTGAAAAAGGGGGGAATTTACGATGGAATTGAAGATGGTTGTCAGACAGAAAGTTTCGACAACAACAAACATCAAGTATGCCAGATGGGCATGAAATTTTCCAAATGGGCAACTGTGGTCTGTAGATGACAGACTTTGGCAGAATTATGGTTCAATAAGTTTAAGTTGAATCATATAGATTTTGATTTTGAGAGCAATGATGTGAGCATTTGGTTCACATAGATGGTCATTCGACCTAGCAGAGGACAAGAGGATCCTTCTACATTGCAGCTTGGCATTTGATTGAGTTGTCAGGCATTTTTCAAGGATGTGTCAAACTAGAAGTTGATTCACTTCTCTTGGTTCGCTCTCATCAGATTGGAGTTTACATTAAGTAAACAATTTGCAATCATCCCGGCTCACATGATTACATAGTGAGATTTTCTAGAGATGGTAGGCTTTGACAGGATTATGGTTCAATGACTTGCAATTGAATCATACACATGATGCATTGGGATGTTGTTGGAAACCTAAAAGTGTCAAGATTGGTTAGTGGTTATCCAAAAACCATTAGATACATGGTATCAATTGGTTAGTGGTCATCCCAAACCACAGATTTGGAGAGAAATTTCAGTGATACAGTGATAGTAGAGTGGTGATACTACATGTTCACCAATTAACAGAAGACATCGGATTCTTCTAGCTAAAATACTTGGCAAAATGATCAAATTGTCAAGCAATCAGGCAATGTTCAGATATTGCAGTTGTTCACTTCCATATCTCAGCTCTCTTCCAGTTCATTTCAAATGAACATGTTCAGCATCCAGATTGGCAATTTTTCAGGCAGTTCTTCAATGAGGCTCAGCTCAGGAGTTTCACTATGAAGACTTGGAATTGATACCAGTTTATGCTTTATTGTTGGTATTATCGATTGGACTTGTGATTGAGGGGGGGACTATTAGCCTATGGCTTACCTTTACCAATCACTAAGACTAAATTGCCACCTATATTTGTATTATCCATTTAGGATATTAGTAATATATCCTCAAGTGATGACTAATGAGTTAGTTAAGATTGCCTAGCCTAGTCATCATGCATGATTTTAGGATCTAGAGCAAATCTCTCTATGAGGTAGCATCACCCATTGTACTATAAATATGTAACATTGGAGTGAATAATGAAGTGTTGGCTATTATGCCTTTTCCGCCATGTTGTTGTTCTTGATTTATCAATTGTTGGTATTCTTTCTTATGTTTTATCACCCTTAAAAGTAATCTTTTTGTGTGGATTGTGTACTATTTCTTCCTGGTGCCTTGTGTCTCCCTTATGGAGTTTTTGTGGATTATTCACTTGCAACAAACATCATGTCTAAATTAATCAATTGATTCATAGAATCAGATAAGTTAGATGGACCAAAGAATTACAAATCTTGGAGTTGGCACATGCAGAACACTTTGATCTATAATGAATTATGGCATGATATCTGTGATGGTGATACTGCTCCAACTAAGCTCACAGATGCTACTGTTTTAGAAAAATGGAATTTGAAATATGAAAAAGTATTTTCTTTGCTACATTCTTCTATAACTGAACACATGTTTGTTCATATTGAGAATTCCAAAGATGCATGGTTGGCTTGGAATTTACTAAAGAAGATTTTTGATACTCCTACTGCATCTCAGAGAGTTGATCTACAAATAAAATTTCTTAAACAAAGATTATCAAACAATGGTGATGTATTAGAATACATTTCAAGGATTAAGAACATTCATCAGGAAATCATCAAAGGAAGTTTTCTAAACTTGAAGATAGTTTTTTAGTCTCAATTGTAATAAATGGCTTGCCTCCATCTTATAAGCATTTTCTTGAGACTTTGCAAATAAATGATAAGTTATCAACTGTGACTTTTGATTCACTTAGTGAATTACTGGCTCAACATAGTAAATATTTTGGAAAACAAAAACAATTAGGAGAAGATCTTATTTTCACTAAAGCTAAAAGTTCTAAAGGAAGAGGCAAATCAAATTTTGGAAATTTTCAAAATCAGTATTCTAGTCGAGGTCATGGAAGAGGTCATGGTCAAGGTAGAGTTCATAGCAATTTTAATCAACAAAATTTTCAAAGTAATCCTCCAAATAACAATGCACAATCGGGAAGAGGCAGAAATTTTCGTCAAGTAATATGTAAAAGATGTTTAAAGATGGGTCATTATTCATCAAATTGTCTTACAAGAAATGATCAATTATCAAAGTTTAAGAAAACATCAAATTCAAATTCTCAACAATCAGCTCAATATGCAGAAGATCAAGATTACCTGGATGATCAATATGAATTTTTTTTTCAGCAGTTCAACATGAAAATGACTGGATATTGGAAACGGGAGTTACTTAGCATATGACTTATCACAGAGACTATTTTAGAATTACAAGGATGTTCAAATAAATCCCATTTATTTAGCTGATGATACAACTCAAATACCTCAAGGAAAAGGTTCAGTGAAATTTTTTCTCCCAGGAATTGGTGAAAAATGGATTTCAAATGTTTGGTATGTACCATCTTTTAAGAAAACATTGTTATCCTTAGTCACAATCAGAAAAGATGGACATCAAATTATCATGCAAGATGGTTTGGTGAAGATTATGTCAGAGAAAGATAACTTGAAAAAAATAATGACTAGATATGAAGAAGGGAATTTACTAAGAATGAATGGAAAAGTCATCCAAAGAAAGCAAGAGGTTGCAGCAATAATGAATTCTGAAATGTCTTCATTCAGATTATGGCATTTTCGATTTGGTCACTTAAACTTTGATAGTCTCTTGAAACTTAAGTCCCGAGATTTTTTAAAGGGTTTACCAACTCTCAAGAAAGAAAAATCCAAGTGTGAAGCTTATATTTTTTGGAAGCAAAAGAGAGAATCTTTTCCAACTAGCTCATGGCTTGCAACAAAGTATTTGGAGTTGATTCAAAGTGATATATGTGGTCCAATGGAATCTTCTTTCGGTGGATGTCGATACTTTATATTGTTTATTGATGACCACACTAGAATGACATGGGTGTAGTTTTTAAAGAAAAATTCTGAAGCTTTTGAAAAGTTTGTTTATTTTCAACACATGGTTGAAAAGGAAACTAGAGAAAAGATTGCTTCTTTGAGAACTAATAATGGAGGTGAATTGACTTCAACTCAATTCAATGATTATTGTCAAAAAAATGGAATTAAGAGGCAACTAAGAAATTCCTATACTCCATAGCAGAATGGAGTTACTGAAAGGACAAACAAAACTCTCATGGGCATGGTAAGATCTATGATGTAGTTTAAAGGGTTGAGCACAAAATATTGGGTTGAAGCGGTCCATACTGCAGTTTATCTCATAAATCGATCACCTACATCAACTTTAGATGGAAAAACACCTTATGAATCTTGATATGGTTTTAACCCCAATGTAAATCATCTTAGGGTTTTTGGCTCAACATGTTATGCTTTAGTTCCTATGGAAAACAGAACTAAATTAGAAAACCGAAGTATGAAGTGTATCTTCATTGGATACTTTGATGAAAAGAAAGGGTATAGATTACTTTCAAATGGAAAATTCATTGTCAATAGAGATTTCATTTTTTATGAAACTGAAATTAACAGTTTAGATGAGGTTAATCATCTCCTTAGTCGTTTAGAGAAGAAAAACACTAAGGGTAAAGGTAAATTCAACAAGTCAAAGCAAGCATTTTGGTTTGGAAAAGACTTTGTTACTCCATAAGACATCTCTTTATCAAAAATTTCTTCTGATTCATCTGATAATGAAACGTCAAAAGACTCTTCTAATATTGAATATTCAATAGTATCTTCTCCAACCTCAGATATTTCAGATGAAAGAAGAGCCTCATTTTTTGAAAATCCTCTTTTCAACAATAATGGTGATTCAGATCCGCAATCCCCTCAACATAAGAAGCCAAAATGGGTTGAACAACTTCTCAAAGATGTTCATTGATATGAAATGAACAAAACAGGAAGTAGGGGATCTTCAAGAGCAGAAGCTAATTTTTCTCATGCTTCCATTGAACCTACTTCTTTTGTTGAAGCAGCTGAACATAAAGAATGGTAGGAAGCAATGATTAATGAATATGATTCAGTACTTGCAAATGGGACTTGGAACTTAGTTGATTGTCCACATGATGTTAAGCCCATCATTTGTAAATGGGCTTATCGAGTGAAGTACAATACCAATGGTATAATTGACAAGTACAAAGAAAGACTTGTTGCAAAAGGTTTTTCTCAACATGAAGTAATTGATTATGAAGAAAGTTTTGCACCCACAACTAAATGGAATACTATCATAATCATTATCAATTTGGCTACACATAATGGTTAGAAATTACATCAAATGGATGTCAAAAGTGCCTTCCTAAATGGATATCTAAAGGAATATATTTTCATGACTCAACCACAAGGTTTTGAAGCTAAAGGAAAAGAACATAAAGTTTGCAAACTTGTGAAGGCTTTATATGGCTTGAAACAAGCTCCTTGAGCTTGGTATGCAAAAATGGATGAGTACCTATGAAAGGGTGGTTTTCAACAAAGTGGATCAGATGATACATTGTATTTTCGAATGAAAGATAAGCACATAGTGATACTTGTACTCTATGTTGATGACTTAGTCATAAAAAGAAATAATGAAGCTCACATCAAACAAGTTAAGGAAGAACTTAAAGCAGGGTTCAACTGACTCATTTAGGGACACTTCATTATTATCATGGAGTTGAAGTATCTCAACATACTAACCAAATGTTCCTTAGTCAAAATAAGTATGCCACTGAATTGTTAAATAAATTTGGCATGGAAGATTGTAAACCTTCTCTTACCCCGACGGAGTAGAAATTGAAACTTTCAAAATTTGAAGGGGGGGGATTGGTAAACAATAGAAAGTATAGTAAATTGATTGGAAGTCTCATTTATCTGACAAATAATTGACTAGATTTGTCATATTCAGCCAGTATAATTTTAAGGTTTATGAAGGAACCAAGGGAAATTCACTGGAATTTAGAAAAAAGGGTACTAAGATACATTCAAGGTACAAAGGATTTTGGTCTTCTCTACAAAAGGAACAAAAAATTTACACTTGTTGGATATTCAAATGTTGATTTTGCAGGTGACATTGATGATAGAACATCCACTTCATGTTATTTAATGAATATGGGTTCAGCAATAGTATCTTGGGATTGTAAAAAGCAGATAACAATTGCCAATTCTTCAACAGAGGCATAGTACATATCATCTTGGGAAGTAGCATGTGAGATTGTATGGCTACGCAGAATTTTATATGATCTTGGTGAAACTTAGAAATCACTAACTACCTTATTGATCGACAATAACTCAACAATAAATATGGCCAACAATCCATTATTTCATTCAAAGACTAAACATGTCGACACCAAGTACCACTTCATCAGATCACTCATCATCAAAGAAATCATAAAGCCTCAGTTATATCCGTTTGAAGATCAAACTTTAGATATTTTTACCAAACCTCTTGGTGGAATAAATTTCACTAAGTTCAGAGATGAACTTGGTCTTTGTAAAAATGAACTTCCAGGTTAAAGGGGGGATTGTTAGCCTCATAATCCTAAATTTCTATAGTCTAAGTATTTTCTAGTATAAATGTTTTTAGAAAATAATTTATTCTAGTTTGTTAGGAAAAGGACACCTAGCTTCTATGTAAAGGACACCTATCATACTCATGTGATTATGTGATTGGTTGTTCTCCTAGTTTTTAGTTTAGAGTTGATCTATATAAACTAGCTCTTTCTTCAAGTGAGGTTAAGGAATAGATTATGAGTTCTCACTTCAGATTGTAATCAATTTTTCCTTATTAATAAAATTATGTGTCTAAGGACACTTTGTCAACACATGGAAGGGATTTTTGGAAAGCAATATGAGATGAAGGGACACATTCTCGAGGTGGAATTGCTCACATTGGATCTAAAAATCTTCGATAATATCCAAGATTTCTTTACCAAATATAAGGATTTATCGTGGAAACTCAAGGCTTGCAGGGTTGATAAATCTAAGGAGGAGAAACAAATGGTTCTCGCGATTCTCTCCAAGCTTGGTTCTGAATTCTCAGTTTTTGTATCCACATTCCATTTAGTCAGATTTTCCTCTAGAGCCACCTGGAATATGCCTTCTCTTGAGGAATTTATCGAATCTTTGACACAAGAGAAGACCAAGCTCATCAACATGGGAAAAATCAAAGACCCAAAGGTGCATGCACTTACTTTGCAATATGGCACCGGTCATCAATATCATAAATATAATGATAAATACAAAAGGAAATATCATGCAAATCTAAAGAAGGAAGGGTACTCAAAACCCTTCAATGATGCCTCTATATCCAAAGGTGGAAAGGGAAGAAAAGGGGAGAAATGCACATACTTCCATAAAGTATTCCATTCAAAATCTACATGTATGTAGAAAAATATAGATCTAATGACTCAAATACTTTAGCAAAACAACCTTGGAGATCAAATCCCCAAGGGTGCAAAGAAGAGGAAGCCAGAAGATTAGAATCCCAAGAAAGGAAATTCTAGCCATGATTTGATTACCATCAACTCCTCTCCCGATGCTTGGATCGTAGATTCAGGAGAATCAGACCACATGGCTACCACAAAAGTAGTCTATTCTTCATTGGATGCATGCAAATTTACTCCCATTTTGATGGGGGACAACTCTCCATTCAAGGTCACTGGAAAAGGAAGGATTGAATTCACCAACGGAAGATTCGAGAATGTGTTGCACGTTCCCAAACTTTCCATCAATCTTATCTCCATGTATCAAATGAAAAATTCCAGCACCAGAAAAAAATTCATATTCACACATGATGCAATGGATATCTATGACATGAAAACCAATTCCAGGGTTGCTACCGGTGAGGTAAATCATCAATATAGGCTTTACACGTTTTCTAAATTTATTGAACTAGTTTCTGCTTTATTGCTTACCCATGCTGATCAAAGCAGTAGGATATGGCACAAAAGGTTTGGGCATTTAAATTTTAGATATATGCAACAACTTAGAAAGAAGGGGTTGGTTTATGGTCTACCAGACATCCATTTCTCCAAAGGAATTTGTGAGGGATGTGTTCTTGGAAAACACCCTCAAGAGAAATTCGACAAAGGAAAGACACAGAGGGATTCCTCTCCTTTATATATGATCCATAGTGACCTCATGGGCCCTTTTCCACATCCATCAATCAGCAAAGCAAGGTATGTGCTCATTTTTTTTTATGATTTCTCACGCTTCACATGGATTTTCTTTCTCAGGCAAAAATCAAAGGTCTTTCAACACCTCAAAGATTTCAAAGCCCTTGTTGAGACACAGTCAAGAAATAAAATAAAAATCCCCTGAAATGATAACAGGGGATAGTATGTCAACCATGAGATCCATAATCTTTGTCATGAGCAGAGATTTAGTTGCAGCACATGGTTCCCTATACTCCATAGAAAAACAAAGTTGTTGATTGGAAAAATAGATCTCTAAAAGAGATGGCCTCTTGCATGCTACATGCAAAGTCAATTCCATAGAGATTATGGGCCGAAGCACTTAATTTTTCAACCTACATCCAAAACATATCTCCCCATAGATATTTCAAGGATAAGACCCCCTCTGAGGCTTGGAGCAGCCTCAAATCGGAAGTGACCCACTTCCATATTTTCAGTTCACATGCATGGGCCCAGATTCCCTTTGAAAAGAGGAAGGCACTTGATCCACAAAGTAGAGAGTGTATATTTGTTGGATACCTTGACGGGGTGAAGGGACATAGACTTATTGATATTTCCTCAGACTGAATCATAATTGAGTGAAGTGTCCAATTCGAGGAAAGTTTCTTACATGTACCTCAACAACCGCATGCAGACACCTTTGTTCTTCCACCTATCAAAGATGATTAGCATGCACATGCCGACTCTTCTTCAGATGAGATTTCTGATTTATAGGATTCATATGATCCTGATATAGATTTAGTATAGTTAGATGGAGAGTTAGTGCATCTAGATATAGATGCAGAGCCAGAGTAGAGGCCCTAGTGGGCCCAAACTACTCTTCAGGATGCAGGGGATCTTGTTGGTGATCCAGTCGACACTAGGAGGACTTGATCTAATCTACAGAAGCCTCCTATTGCACTCACTTCCACTGAACCATTTCCACCCAGGAATATTTTCTTGGTTCAGTCTTAAGATCCACAGTCTTATGGCGAGGCTGCTAGAAATCCCTTTTGGGAATATTCCATGTAGGAGGAATACAACTCCCTCCTTGAGAACCATACTTGGGATCTAGTTCCCCTTCCTTTAGGAAGGAAACTTTTTAGGTTTAGATGGGTCTAAAAGACCAAGATCATAGCGGATGGACATATTAGCAGATACAAAGCCAGGATTGTTGACAAAGTCTTTCAGTAGGTGCATGACATTGACTATGATGAGACCTTCGCTCGAGTAGTGAAGATGGATTCCATACAATTGGAACTTGCCATTATGGCAGCCAAGGGATGGGAAGTCCATATGATGGACATGAAGAATGAATTTCTTCACGATCATCTCTCTGAAGAGATCTATATGGATCATCCCTAGGGATGTATGTAGGATTCATCTTTGGTATGTCGACTAAAGAAGTCTCTTTATGGCCTCAAGAAGGCTCCAAGGGCATGGTATTATAAGATGGACTCCTACCTGCTATCATAGAACTTTCTATGTTGCAAATCAGACCTGAATGTTTACATGCTCATGACGGTTGATTCACTTCTACTCTCAGTTTTATATGTTGATGATTTGTTTATCACTGGTTTCTTGACTTCAACGATCGTTGCATTCAAGAGGATTCTACATGATAGGTTCTTGATGAAGAACATGGGTCTGCTACATTTCTTCCTCTGGAGATTAGTCAAGATGCCTTAGGCATCAAACTGTCTCAGGTCAAGTATGCACGAGATCTCCATGAGAGATTTCACATGACAGACTGCAAATCTGCCCCAACTCCTTTCCTATCAGGATTCAAACTTGAGGATGGTGGGGACACTCCATTGGTTGACAACACACTATACATACAACCAGTGGGGATCTTGTTGTATCTCACACACTCCAGACCAAATCTCTCCTATGTAGTTGGTGTAGTTTCCAGGTTCATGCAGGAGCCGCATAAGCTACATTGGAAGGATGCAAAGCATATCCTTTGATACATACATGGCACCATAAACTTTGGGATTCATCATGCATCAGAATCTACATTTGATTCATCGGGTTCATTGATTTTGACTGGGCTGGTGATAGCACTGATCACAAGTCCACATCTGGTTACTCACTCAGTCTTGGTTCCAGGTCTATCTATTGGTCGAGAAAGAAGAAGGATTCTATTGCTCTATCTTCATCCGAGGCAGAGTACAGAGGGGTAGTTAACATAACCATTTAGGCTATGTGGCTAAAACATTTTCTCACTTAGTTGGGAATTCAGTTTCATCGTCCAATCGTTATCTGGTGTGACAACTAGAGCACTCTGAAGTTCTATAGAGATATAGTTCAAAGGTAGCGGATGAAGCACATCAAGATCCACATGCACTAAATATAGGACTTAGTACACGAGGGGATCATCAACCTAAAGTTTTGTCCTTCAGCAAAACAGACTGCAGACATATTCACCAAGACCTTCACTAAGAAGAAGTTCCATTGTTTGCAAAGTTATCTTGGAGTGAAGTACACATTTTCCTAGCAACTGTCAGTTCTTATTTTTACAGACATTGTACTTTGATGGGGGGGGTTCCCATGAGGTTTTCCCTCTTTCCTCTCTTTATTTCAGTGTATCTTTTGTATTTGGGTACTTAACTCCTATATTTTAGGAAGAGTATTCCTCTAAGGAGAATATAATCTTTAGTTTTCACTTCAGTTTGATTAGTTGAGTGGAGTCTAGATGTTACATTGGTATTGTCACCATGCAACATTGGGATCATTACTAGCTAATGTGCATTGTCCTTGGGATCATTACAATACTAGTGCATTACTCATGATTCCCTTATCTCCTCCTCACTTCACTATGTTTCAGTCAATTAACTAAAGACTGATAGACTAGTTAACTCATCTAGGTGGTAGTTCATTCTTATAACTATCTGAGAGACTACACTAGGTGGCAGTTTACTCCCATAGTTGTTGGTGTGTGTCCAAATTAATCTATACCACCACTATGGCACATTGTCTTCTCCTCCAGTGCACATTGGTTGAGTTATACAGAGTATTTCATGTGTAAATTATCAATTATTCATTTGGTTAATGAGAATTCTTCCATTCTTTCTCTCTTGTTTCTCTTTTCTTCTATTTTCTCTGCAACTGTGTATGTCAATTCCCAGCTAGATCTATTTCGTGCAAGTTCAAAACATTCACATACCCAACACCAAACCATATGGGCCTTTAACCCCTTATTCCCATAGAATGAGGGACAACCCTTTCTTGGGTCAATACACCCTAAAATCCTAAGAGATAAGTAAATGGAGGGGAATAATGATGGAAAGTGGTAAGTATGGTCGAGAATGGTATGATGGATCATTAAGGGAGTTCCTAGTAGAAAACCCATTCCCAAATAAGACCACTTACTACAACACAATGTCAACCACCATGGTGAAGCATGGAAAAAGGCATAATGTGCAAGAACATATCATGAAATCTAGAGCAATCTAAGATACAACATAATCAAATGGCTTAAATATTGAAATGACGTTCACCATAATACTGAATTGTGCCTCATGGATCAAGGCCCACTACTTTCAGGAAGCCAACTGGTGTGGTGGATTCCATCTATAAACCTGTGACCATCTATTGGGTTACTATGGGTTGACCCAGGTTCTAACTACAATATTACCAACAAACCCTTCTACCATCATCCCTTCTGGATACCAGAAGGAAACACAATGCACAGAGTGAACTTTGTAGTCTCATTTGAGATGGCTTCTATGGGTGACCGCAAGACTCATATATCTGCAACCCAGGGATGGGATGTGTTTCTCTCAGAGGCATTCAACCTACTCATTGTTAACCTTCAAACCCCATTGGAACTTACTCTAGACCATTGTAACTACTATTCTAATAGGATTTTATTAATAATTCTAGCCACATTTTATCATAAACAAGTATTCATCTACTGTAAAACTAGATTCTGATCCATTTACTAACTGTAAAATTCCTTTACTTAGTGTTGTTCTGTAGGTTATATTAGCTTATTCCTATTGCGTAGTGTTCATTCCTTTAACAAGAAAAACATTCATCATAAAAACTCAGTAAAGTAAACACAATCATAAACACTGCATACAATCACATAAAACACAGATATACCATGGTTCACCCCCCTTGGGGATAAGTCCACAAAGATTTGTCGCTTCTACTCTTTACTCATATTCTTGCAAAATCTAGTGTTGTGCACTATACATTTCTCCCTCCATTACACACGATATCCACAGATCGCAATAGTTCTCACAACACTGAGAAATTTTCACTCATTCACTATTAGACTATCTAAAATGGCTAACTCACTACTCTTCAACAACAACCTTTACATTCCTAATAGATTCTACTTATAAAAAACTAGAACAAATCCCTTACAAAAACCCTAACCCTAAGCGGATTAGGTTTTTCCACTTTCTCCTTGAATTAATCTAAGATGGTCCTCGATCCAACCATTTCTCCAAGTTAGAGATTTTCCACTTTCCAACTTCTCTGCAACAGTTTTTCCACTTTGTAACTTCTTTTCTCGCTGCTTCTTTTTCCTCTTTTTTTGATGTTGCTTTTCCTTTATTTTTGATGCGCTCCCCTGTTTTTTGATGCTGCTTTAATTCCTTAAAAACTTATTCAATTTTTCCCAAAATTGGCCTACGCCAATAGGCCCCCAAAACTAACATCATGACTCATCCTAAGTCCCTCACAGACTCTAGCATCTTTCACTTCCTATGCCAGTTCTTCTCACATCTATGTTATTTGTTGGCATTGCTTCTGAGCTTGGTTTCTCTTCTCTATGATGGCCTCTACCACCTATGTGGTGACTAGAGGTCTTAATATCTCTCCCCCATCCAATCCTATCTCATCTATGCTCAATTTCACTGCATCAATCTCCACGACCAGTTGCTCCTCCTTATCCTGCAGGGGCTCCAACTGAGCCTGTCTTACAATCTTCTGTGCCTACACCGCTTTTTCCTCTACCTATAGGCTCTTCATTTCCATGGAAGTATTGATATTCTCTAGTAATAACATTGTCTTCTATAATTAATTTTCATCTTCCATTGCTGCATGCATTTTGTCTTCTGTCCCTTACATCTCTTGTAGGCTCCTATCATCTAAGAGTTGTGTCCACAACTGGGTGCTCCTTTCCAACAATTATGTCATTCTATGTATATTATGTGTGATGTTCTCTACATATATTGTTGCATCCTTCTCGCTTTGTTCTCTAAATTCTGGAGGAGTAGTATGTATTGCGCACTCCTCTAGCTCCTTGATGTGGTCTTTATACTTCTCCATATCCTGCACTATTCTCCTTATCTTCTCTATTGGTTGTGGAGCCTGATTATCTTCCTGATTCAAAGGTATTTTCTTTCAACCTTATTTATACCCCATGAATACTTTACACCCTGGAAGAATGTGCACTCCTCTACGTAGGGGAGTGAAGGGGGGGGGTTACCCCCCCTGCAAGGTTTGGGGGCAAGCGGACCCCCGAAGGAAAACTTGCCTTGTAAATGTATATTGTAATTTCATAGTAAATCTGGATTGTTCATTATAAGGTCATGTATCTAACAGTAGAATTTATATTAGGGTTTTTTTCCGTAGAAGGCAACCCTCTTTTATGAGGGAAATGTATTATGGTTATGTATCATGGTGAATATTTTATTCTGAGAGAGGATACTATGAGAGAAAGAAGAAGTTACAGTGGGTTTGATGTCAGTTGTATCCCTTCATCTATTAGATTATAATAAAGGAAGAACCTGGCAATTTCTATAGTGGACATAGACCACACTGGGTGAACCATGTATATCTATGTCTTTGTGAACCACACTGGGTGAACCACGTATATTTGTGTCCGCATTTGTTTTATTTTATTGCTCCACGATCCTGTTTTTCTAACAACTAATATCAGTGCGAAAGGTAACTCGCAGAAAAATAGGGTTCTTGGTTTGAGTGGGAGAAATAACAGAAGATGGAAATTTTAGGGTCGATAAATTTAATGACCAAAACTACCAGTTATGGAAGATGTAGATGGAATATTATTTATATCATAAGGATATATTCCTACCATTTGGTGGAATAGAACAGAAGTCGACGACCATGAAGGATGAAGAATGGGAGGTTCTTGACAGAAAGGCACTAGGAACGATACTACTGAGCCTGGCAGCATTGGTGTCTTTCAATATTTTGAAAGAAAAGACAATGAAGGAACTGATGGAGACATTGATTAAACTGTATGAAAAACCATTGGCATCCAATAAGGTATTTCTAATGAAGAGATTATTTAATATGAAGATGTTAGAAGGTGGTTTTGTTGCAAATCATTTAAATGAAATTAATACAGTTACTAATAAACTAAGTTCTGTAAAAGTGGACTTTGATGATGAGGTCAGGGATCTTCTGATCTTGTGCTCATTGCCAGAAAGATGGAACAACTTGGTCATGGTTATAAGTAACTTTGTATCTAGTTCAAACAATTTAAAATTTGGTAATGTTCTTTGTGTTATCCTTAGTGAGGAAATGCGACGAAGAATCACAGGTGAGACATTAGGTAATGCATTTGGTGCTGACCCCCAACCCTCAAGCTGAACACCGCACAGGATCATTCTAATTCTACTCTGAGTTAGATTGACTCTTCAATATCCCTACAAGAAATTCTCACACACATAAGAGTGTATCCACAGGTCCATCCTAAAAAACTTGCCCTATCCAACTTAACTCTAGGCACAAGCCTTACACATCTATACGACCACAATGTGGTCCTTGTGCAAGCGCCTTTCGCAACTCACGTGTTCACGGGTCGAAGACCCTCGACTTTTCTTCACCAAACATCGATACCCGACATGCGATGGCATATGGCTCCTCCTTGATAGCGCCCTCCATGCGTAACCATCATATAGAGCTAAGCACTAAGCTCACTCGCAACTCATGAGTTCACGAGTTGAAGGGTTGAACCTTAGGGCCCTTCTTTTACGAAACTCCAAGACACAAAAGTTAGAGAAGATTTGAATCCTTCAGCACTTCTCATGGCTCTCAACTTCGCGAGTTGGTTTGTTGATCCTTTGTGCTCCTTTATCATGAGAATCCAAAGAATGAGAAGTCAATAGGGTGTTGACTCCCTCCCAAGCAATGAGTGTCCACCTGTCAACCATGATGTCCCCACTTGATGAACGCACCATGTGTTCGCCTGAGACCTCGGCCCTCAATCCTTCGTGAATTCTGCAATCGAAACTGATTCCTCCCAACCTTCGAAACCCCGATACACGATATAGAGAAGAGGTTATGCTCCAATGGTTGTCCCTACTTCTTGCTACTTGGAATTTCATGCAACCAAAGGATTTGGTCTGCTCTCTGAACTCACAAACCCTGAGTTCGAAAGAATGATCCAACGACCCAAACTGACCATGACTGATGGTATTTGTTGATTCTTGACACTAGAGTGGTGGGTTCGTCCAACTCCTAACCACCATGCAAGTTTACTGGATCCTACGGTCCCCGCAACTTCGCGAGTTCTCCATGGAGAATTCTGACCATTCGATTTCTTCCTCTGAATCTCTAGCCCAAATTGACTCAGTGTTCTTTCTCTGGGTCTTAAATTATGTGTAATGAATTTTCTTCCTATATTCCTTTGAAGTATTTCGATCTCTATCCTCCTTTGAAGTGTTCAAAGGTGTTATCCCTCCTGAACTTTCACTTGCAAACTCAAGCCTCCAAAAGGGTTCCTGCTCGCACTCCTTGCGACAAACTTTCAAATACTCCAGGGTATTTGATCTTTAGACTCTATGTACACTCAACAACAATAGTCCTTCCCCTTTCAACCTTAGTTGGTAAGGTATAAGGCCTCGACTAGCCTATGCACACCTTGCACAGCTTCTGTACTTCACCTACACTTCTGCTAGAATGAGAACAATGGTATCCCTCCTGATCTTTCTGAGATAAAACTCTGAACCCTTGTCAATGCACACCTTGCGAACGTTTCACTGCACTCCGTGCAGGAAATCTCTTAGGAAGAGAAAAAATTGAAACTCATTCTCCTTCTCTCTCAGCCTTCATATACGTAACATGAAATCACACATTCAACACAGCATTGAAACAAATGCATAAACAGAGAGAATAAAACAACTGTAAACATACCATTTAACAAAGGTAAACGGTAAACATCATAACACCATGAAAGTTGAGTCAAAGCTTCATATATTAACTCAATTGCTTCTTTACATGGGTTCTTCTCTACATCTCTTTGCTGCAACTCTCTTTTTCAGTTTTGTGCTAATGATACAACAATAACATGATACGAAGGTGAGGGTTTCTATATCCATTTTCCCTCCTACTCTCTAAACTATCTAATCTATAATTCAAATCTACCTACTTTAATTAACTATGCATAAATGCCTCTACATACTATAGACGAGAGCAATGCTCAAGGTCTGTTCAGAATATCTTGACATAAATGTAAGTACGCTCCCCTCCAGCTATTACATTAATGTCTACTTCATTATATTTACAAAACATTTCAAAAACATGCGCTGGTGCTTTTCTAGCTGTCTTCCGCCTTCATGTTCGTTTGGTTGGCCACTTACAATGTTCCTGCATCAGTGTTAAACATGGAGAACAGGGGAAGACAAAAGGATAGAGGAAAGGGATCAGAGAACCATGATATTTTTAGGAAGGGAAGATCCAAATCCATAATGGGAAAGATAGAGTGTTGAAATTGTGGGAAGAAAGGACATCTGAAGAAAGACTACAAATCTCCAAAGAAATAAAGATATGGACAATGGGAGAAAAATCAAGAAGCAAATGTAAGAGGTGATATGTTACAAGATGCTTTGATTATTTTTGTAGATAATATTTTTGCGTCTTGGGTAGTAGATTCAGGGGCTTCATTTCATGCCACACCCCATAGGAAACATTTTCTATATTATGTTCAAGACGATTTTGGACAGCTTCGTTTGGGTGATTATGCACCATACAAAATTGTTGGAATGGGAAAGGTAAAAATAAAGAAAAGGAATGGAAACCAATGGTTGTTGAAAGAGGTAAGACATGTTCCATATCTAAGGAAAAATATAATTTCAAAAGGGCAGTTGGAAAGTGAAGGTTGTATATCCATATTTACAGATAAGGTATGGAAGGTCACCAAAGGATCACTGGTGATATAAAAAGGAGAGAAGGTAGGTACATTGTATTTATGTATTGGTAATACTGACTCTTCTATCTCTTTAGATTCAACAAGAGTGGATACAACACTGTGGAATCATAGGCTTGGACACATGAGTGAGAAGCGGATACAAATACTTCACAAAAGAAATTCGTTTCCAGATCTTAAACAAATTGATTTGGATTTCTGTGAGCATTGTGTTTATGGAAAGAAGAAGAGAGTCATATTTCTCAGAGTCGGAAAGGAAAAGAAGAGTGAAAGGTTATAGCTTGTGCATAAATATGTATGGGGACCAACTAAAATATCATCTCTTGGGGGCACTTGTTATTATGTTACTTTTATTGATGATGCAACTAGAAAAATTTGGGTTTATTGCATTCGACAAAAATATGATGTTTTTGATACTTTTAAGAAATGGAAAGATTTGGTTGAGAATGAGGCAGGAAAAAGGTTGAAGTTTCTCAGATCAGAACATGGAAATGAATATTTCAGCAAGGAGTTTGATGATTATTGTTCATACCATGGGATTCGTAGAGAGAAGATAGTTCCGGGAACACCACAAGAAAATGGTGTGTCAGAAAGGATGAACATGACAATCATGGAGCATGCAAGGAGTATGAGATTGCATGTTGATATGCCCTTATAGTTATGGGAATATGTTGTAGATATTGTTGTTTACTTATAAACAAAGGAACTTCAAGCTCTTTGGATGGTGGAATTCTAGAGGAGGCATGGACAGGTAAAAAAGTAAACTATTATTATTAGACATTTTTTTATTGCCCCCACCACCGTTCTTACTCTTGCCTTTTTTATTCTCTTCGGGTTGCTGAGGACACTTCAAAGTATTCATTTTCATAGAATTTATGTTTGAACTCTAGGTGGAATGGGTGGTCGATCCAGAGGCTAGACCAGCCACATGAAGTTGAATAACAAGTTTTTTCATCTAGCTAGTGGCCAAGTCTGCAGCTTTCATTTGAGAAGAACCCACTATACCATTAGCATGTGGGTTATACTTTGGATTTTCCAAGTTGAGAGTATATCATGGTGCATTTGGCATAATATCATATAGAATTCCTTATTGAGAGTATATGAGCTCTAACGGTTGTGCCCAAAATATTTCATATTCCTATAGAAACACCCTCGAAGTTGTAACGTCTTTAGAAATATAGAGGAGTAGAGATTGTAGGAACCATTCAAGGAGGAAATCTAGTGGAACCATAGCCTTAATCAATATCTTCCTTCTCCTCCATTCATGAATGTGATCAGAAATGTGTGTGGCATTATCTTTCTCAAAATTGGCCAACAATTTTGTCCCGACATCGTACCGAACAAGAAGTTGGAAATGGTTTAAGAAAACCATGGCTAGATCACCAAAAGTTGAGTACTTTCCCCTCTCAAGTTCAATATACCATTTGGTGGTGCCTCTTTTAAGAGTATTTTTGGCCCTTAATTGGTTATGTATTAAGGAAGAAAAAGAAGAATAAAGATGAAGTACGAAGAGCGTGGAAGGGAAGAGCGTGGAAGGCACACAAACTGAGGAAGGGTTGAAGTGGTTAAAAAAGAAGAAAAGAAGGAGTGAAGCAAGGAAAAGTGAGTCATTGAAAGAGAATATCAAGGAAGACATATCATCAAAGAAGATGGATCATGGACAACTCAGCAAGAGGAAAATGACACCAATGGGTGCTTTGGAGCACCTCTCAAAAAAGAAGGAAGACCAGGCTAGCGAAGCCCTTAAGATATGATTTATGTGGACCTAGGGTTTTGACATCTAGGGTTTTGACACCTAGACTTCAATCTAAGGTTGTCTGAGAGTTATGTAATGTATAAATAAAGGTCTAGAAGAGTCGAGAGGGTTTTTCATTGGTTATTATTATTATTTTTGATGTAAGAGAGAGAGAGAAGTGTTTTGTTGTAAGAACATTTTGTATTCTGGATCTTCAGCTGGGTGCAAAGATCAACCCTACAATTGGGTGTGCAGGGAGGGGAGAGAAAGATGAAGAGAGAGAGAGAGATATGTAGCTAAGTGTGCAGATAGAACTGTATGTTTTCATATAATATATCAAGAAACACAGTTATGTGGACGTAGCCCTAGGGAGAGGGCGAACCACGTAAATCTTGTTGTTCTTTGTGGTTGATGTTGTGTTATTGGCTATCTGTTATACTGTTATTGCATGATTGTTAGATCAGAGATATAACTTCATGAAGTAAGCATAATATTGTTCAGCATAGCTAGGTTAGTTGCATTGTTATTCTGGATTCACTTTGCAACTCCTCTAGTTGTAGACACTTGTGTCCTGCAACCCCCCTATTGCTGCTTCGAGTGAGACTTCATCTACTTCACAGGTGTTGCTAAAAGGGCCAATAGTTAGGGTTTGTTGGTGTGTTGTTAGATTTGAACCTGGGGTCTGCCCCTATGCCAACAAATTGTTTTGTTGATGGGACCGGGATATTCTTGAGGGAATGTCAAGGTGGTTTCCATCAAAGATAGAAATTCATAAGTGGATAGAAGAAAAAGAAAGGGACTTCGTCGAAGCTCAGAATAAGAACCCTAGCGTTAGTACAGAGGATTGGTTGGGAAGGTACATATTTACCGATATACATGAGATTTTTTTTGGAGGCATTCATAAGAAGCTATACGATCGGTTAGCAAGATTAGCAGACACTCATTTGAAATCAGATCTAGACCGCCTATGGTTTGGACATCGGCATTGATCAACAAGGTCAAGAGAGTTGATAACGTCGTGTCAAGAGCAGTAGATCTCTGGTTTGATAGCACTATTGGAGGGTACATTACTAAGTTTTCTATTGACAAAGTAGATTCATATAGCCAGGTAGAGAGGTATTTCTTTAAGGGACCTAGAGGAAATTTTTTACACTTTTTGAAGTTGAAGATCGAGATGCTATTGCATGAGAATAATATCTTGAAAATAAATTAATCAGTCAGAGTTTAAAGCTAATGTTCAATAATTTAGATAGCGACAGTGACACAGAGGCTGGACACACACATAATGGGAGATCATTCAGAGAGGTTCCTCTTGTGAACCTATTTAAGCAGAATTACTAAGACGAGGGATTTTACAGCGGAGAAGAAGCAGCACTATCAGACAAAGAGCATTCAGATTCTGCCAGGGTAGAGGCAGTAGAGACTGAAGAACTTTGTCGAGGAGAGCCAGAAACTTTAGGGGTTGTTCCTACTATCAAAGTAAGTATCATTACTCCTCATGTTGTTTTAGTAGCATTAAGTAGCCAGAGTAACTAGAGTAACCAGAGTAATCAGAGCACTCAGAGCACTGTTTCAAGAAATTTAGTGCATACTCAATCCATAAATCAAGGAAAGTCCATGGCAGATGAATTGAGGTTACCTATCTTTAGAGGAGATGGATCTGAAGATATTAATTAGCATTGGTTCTTATGTGAAGCTGTATGGAGCATTAAGCAAGTCACCGACGAAGTTGTTAAGAGACCTTAGTTTAGTACTACCCCGAGGGATCGCGTCCTGGGCTAGTATATGAAGTTTTCCATAGTAACTGCATAGCCTAAACCATTGAGTGACATTAAGACTGTTTTGAGCATAGAATTCAAGAAACCTAAGTCAGAGTCACAGTGCATTACTGATTTGAAGGAAATCGAACAGAAGGTAACTGAACCTGTTTGGGAGTTTGATCAAAGGTTTAAGACCTTGACAAGCCATTTGAATTTTCAGATTCCAGATGAACAGAATAAGGAATGATTCATCGTTGTCATCCTACCACATATCAAAGTTCCTCTGATGTAATAGAAAATCAATTCACAGTCTGAAGCATTGGATATTTCCATGAAACTAGAAGCAGCCCCTATGGGAGAATCCAATCTAGGTATGAGCTAGATCTTGAACCAATTAACTAGTTTATATTTATAGGTTGAAGACATGAAGAAAGATAAAGGAAAGGAGAAAAGATAAGACATATGGTGTATCAGATGTAAATCAGAGGGCCATGACAAAGAGCATTATCCCCTATTTAATGAATATTGGGCCTCTAGAGCCCCTAATCCTTTGAAGCATGCTACCTTACCCTAGTGCAAGGTATGTGGAACTAGACATCACCCTGGTGAATGTTATTATATGCAGAAATATGTACAGACACCTACAAATATTTATTGCACATTCTGTAAATCTGTGGGGCATGATGAGAAGGATTGTAGGCTTTATGACCTCTTGCATGAAAGGTTAAGGGATACATACAGAATTCAAGGAGAATTACAGTAGGAAGGAAATGCTACACAATTCAATTCCCCAAGAAGAGGAAACTTCAACCCTCATGGTGGATTCAGAGGTAGAGGATGAGGAGGTGGAATGGGTCGAGGTTGAGGTCATATTATTTGCTATAATTGCGCCCAGCCAAGCCAGTTGGCAAGGGATTTTCAGAACCATTGTACTACTTGCAGCTAATGTACTTCATTTTAACATGTCATTAAAGACTACCCAGTATTATTAGCCAAACTTCAGGAAAGATGAGGTGCAAACCAGCAAGTACAACCAATATTAGTTGAAAATCATGGTGAGGATCCCAAAGTCATTGTTATTACTAGAGGATGCGATGTCACAGGATAAGATAGGGTCACTCCAGGAAAGACTACAGAGGGATCGAGGATCAAAAGAGCTGTAGAGAAGACACAATTGTTTGATCCAAGGAAAGAAAAGAATACTTTTGAAGCATCAAGAAGAGAATTTGTAGGAGAATAGGATTCTTCATCTAGGGCACAACCAGAAGTAAGAGAATGTGAGATGCCTCTGGCATTTGATCAGTCTGCCTTGTCCGAGAAAGGAAAAGAGGCAAGCTTATGGATTTCTTATATACTTGCATTAATTTGATTAAGGATGAAAGAGTTGTGCAAGAACTACAACACTTGATAAGATAGTATGAGATCAGAAGGGTAGATCCTCTGCTGAATAGAACTATGAATCAAGTATCGAGAAAGAGGAGGAAAAATAAGGAACTACACCTTAATTCTCATATTGGAGACTACGACATAGATTATGTGGTCCTTGGCTTAGGATCAAAAGTCAATGTTATGACGAAGCAGACCTGGTCACTGATGGGAAAAACTAAATTGATTTACTCCCCTATTAGGCTTAGGATGGATAATCAGCAGGCAGTGAGCCCCTTTAGAAGACTAGAGCATGTCCCTCTGGACATCAATGAGGTAAGGATGTTTGTAGACTTCGAAGTGATTGATATTGTTGATGACAGTTTTCCTTATCCTACGTTGTTGGGTATTGACTGGGCATTCAACAATTCGACTGTTGTTAACCTAAAAAAGAGAAGAATGACATTTGAAGGTGATGGCCTTAGGGTCATTGTACCTCTTGATCCCGATGAAGGTCGTAGTTACAAAGAACATATAAGAGAATAAGACCATGCCTATGAGATAGAAAATATATACAAACTAACAACAAGATAGCAGGATTAAATTAATACTACAGCAGATGGAAATCTAAGTTGGCGAAGTGAAAGTGCATGCTCATCAAATTCAAAGGAAGCATTGGAGAACTAGAATAACATAATGTATGAAGTCTCTACGTGGAGATGTGCCATATTAACCAAGGCAGTTCGTTAGATTGGTACAGAAGTAAGTAATCTTCCCACATTTGATGGTTTGAATCATTTAGAGACATTTTTATTGGAATTTGAAGGAATTGTACCAGTACAATAGAGGTTGTTGGCACTAGACGAAGCCTTGAAACAAACACTAATGAGATGGTGGGGAACACACAAGAAGAACATCGCAAAGTGGGTACAATGTCACACCTTGATGACAGTGCAATTTTTAGACCAATTTGAAGGTTTTGAAGTTCGATACACATGTCAGAGTTGTCCTAAGGACCATGTGCAAAGTTGTGAGGAAGCCTAGAGTAGCATTCCTAAAGAGAAGTGGTTACATAAGTTCATTAACACTTTGGATACTACGCCTATCAACTGGTATCTTCAAGAAGAACTACGCTTAGCTACTTCAGATTGGTATGGTATGACTCGGAACTTTATAGCCATGTCTTTATTTGAAAGTCAGTACCCCACAATAGATAAATCTTTACAAATTGTAAGACAAAAGGTCTTTGAGGAGGCACCTAACCTTCCTTTGGAACAAGAATAAAATGAATGGACTACACCTTTTCAGAGATTAGGGTTGTTATAATATTAAGGTTGATGAAGATGATGATCCTAGGAATGTGAACATCGCAGAAACTGAAGGACAGAGAGACATAGAAGGGACAAGGATTGAATTACCTTGTATTGGGAACCCTATTAAAATTAAGAAAATTAATATTGGAATAGAGCAAGCACCTAAGTTGGAAAATTTTGGAGATTATTGGGATGATGCTACTATTGACAAGATTATAGAACTACTGAATGAGTATCAGGACTTGTTTCCAACCAAGTTCACAGACATGAAGGGTATTAAAGGACCCATGGGAGAAATGAAGATTCCTTTGAAACCAGATGAAAGGCCTATCAAGCAGAGACCTTACAGACTAAATCTCAAGTATAAGCAGAAAGCTAATATTCAATTAGATAGAATGTTGGAAGCAGGAATCGTAGAACCTGTTGAAGAATCTAAATGGATCAGCCCTATGGTGGTCCAAGATAAGAAGTTAGGAGAAATCAAAATCTGTGTAGATCTAAGGAAACTAAATGATGCATGTTTACATGATCCATTTCCTACACCATTTATTGATGAAGTTTTAGATAATGTAGGAGGACAAGAAGTTTACTCCTTCACAGATGGATTTTTAGACTATCACTAGATCGAAATTGTTAAGGAGGATAGACATAATACCACATTTGCAACAGAATGGGGTTTGTTTCAGTACATTGTGATGCCTTTTGGTTTGAAGAATGCACCAACCATATTTTCCAGGGTGGTGGTCGAAGCATTTAAGGACTTTTTACATATTGTTTTGGAAGCATACTTTGATGATTGGACTGTTTTTAGCTTGTTGAAAAATAATATTGAATGTTTGAGACTAATGTTGGATAAGTGCAGGCAATGCTAGATTGCCATGAACCTGAAGAAGTGCATTTTCATTTCATCTTTTGATGTATTTCTAGGACACATTGATTGTAAGTAGGGGTTGTTGGTAGAGCCTTCCAAGATGGCTATCATTGTCGATCTACCCCCTCCTAGCTCAATTAAACGGTTATGCATTGTGCTCGGACATACTGGATACTACAAAAAGTTTATCAAGGGCTATGCACAGATAACAGAACCTATGGAGAAGCTATTAAAGAAAGATAGTAAGTTTCAATGGACAGAGGAATGCCAGCAGAGATTTGACACACTAAAGCAGAAAATGGTCACTGTGCCTATTTTTGTTTTCCCAGATTGGAGTAAGGAATTCTATGTTCATTTTGATGCTTCATCCATTTCATTAGGAGCGGTATTAGCACAGCCAGGAGCAGTATTAGCACAGCCAGGAGCAGTAGATATTGACCACCTTATAGCCTTTGCTAGAAGAAATATTTCTATGGCTGAAATAAATTATACTACCACTGAAACAAAAGGCTTAGCTATGGTATACGCACTCCATAAGTTCAGACACTACTTGTTGGGAGGACATTTTTAGATGTTAAGATGTTCCAAGTACTGCCACCTGGGGGAATTGCATTAAAAAAATTGAAGAAAATGGTTTATCAGTTTCAGATCTTTATTCATTATAGGTACAAAGTTATGATTATTTCAAGTTGGGGTTGTTGACTAATCCAAAACTAGTCATGGTTGAGACAAGCAGTTGATGAGTTGGCACATACATGAGGTGTCTAGTTGATGATGTTGGAACATATTAATGATTCATTGTTGATGAGTAGTTGACACATTATTTTTATATACTTGGTACATGGTTGGATGCACTTGTTTATGGTACAGGTTGATTATAGGTTGTTTGGAACAGGTTGGTGCATGGTTGATGAACTTGTTTATGTTGACAAATTGATATTTGTTGAGGATTGTTGCCTCATCTCAGTTTGTGCTGATAATGTAAGATGAGTCTTGCATATATATCTGGTGCTCTTGTAAAGTTTTACTCTATTTAGGTGTTGTTGAAAAACCCCCAGATTGAAGTCCATAATAAAAGGAAAAATTGTACATACATCTTGTGTTGTTTGTGTTCCTTGTGGAGATAATTTATTGATGATATGTTGTTGATATGTATTCACATATAACTGATTATAAATGACAGAAATGAGTAATGAGAAAATTTTGAATGTTAACTAAGGAGTTTTTGTGTAAGAGGGAAGTTTTGGGAGAAAGATCCCCACACTCATTCACTCCCCCCTCTAAGTGTGGTAGGTGTGTCCAACAATTGGTATCAGAGTGGGCCTTCACTACAAGACTTAACAAGCTTGAAGGAGATCCATAGACACACAAATGGATGATGAAGTTCCAATCCTTGATGAGGAAAACTATTATACTTGGAGAATAGAGATGATATTACATTTAAAGACAATGGGAGAAGCAATTTGGAAGGCAGCCATTGGTGGATCAGTTTCATTAAAGAACGAGTCAAAGTTTGCAGCTCAAAGGGAAGGAAAGAAGAATGATGCATTGGCTCTCAAGACCATTCTTAGTGGACTCTCAATCCCTATCAAAGATAGCATGGGACAATGCACCTCCACCAAGGATCTATGGCTAAAGTTAGAGGAAACATATCAAAGAAAGAAGGAGAAAGAAAAAATTGAAGATCACTCCATCAAGATCACTAAAGGTAAAGAATCTCCAAAAAATCTTGAATGCATTATTTCTAAATGTGATTTTGAGAACATTTCAAGTGAAGATAAAGAATCAAGTGATGATGGCACAAAGGAATATCTTGAAGACATTTCAAATGAAGGCAAATAATTATGTGTTGATGTTGGCAAAAAGGAAGATCATGAAGATATTTCAAATGAAGGTAAAGAACCCTCAAAAACCCTTGATTGCAATGATGATGATGATTTTTTCTCTACAAATGAAGAAGAATATCTAGAAATAGTTTTTGTAAAGTTTGATGATAATTATTCCATGAAAAGAATAGAAGGAAATCTATTAAAACTTCAAAAGGAATTTGAAGAGGGTTTATATAGATATAGAAGTGATCATTATTATATAGACTATAACTATCTTTCAGATAACACTAAGA
>ML783739.1:228359-245032 GCA_009831015.1 Picea engelmannii
AACAACTAAGCCTTTTTAAGTTTATTTATTTTCAATGCATGAGTGTTCATTTGATGATCTTGATTGTTGATAGGTTTTGTGAAACATTCCAAGAAGACCTCCTGAATGGGAGCTATTGTTTTCATGCCTACAACAACGAAGCCTTTTTAAGAGTATTTATTTTCAATGCGTGAGTGTTTACTTGATGATCTTGATTGTTGATAGGTTATTTGAAACATTCTGAGAAGACCTCCTGAAGAGGAGCTAGTGTTTTCATGCCTACAACAGCTAAGTCTTATTAAGTGGAATGCAAGAGTTAGGATTTGATTGAATTTCTTAGATTAGAAGTTAGGTGCCTAATCCTGCATATATAGTGCATGTGCTTCGTAAGCCTACGAACCTCGGATTGACAAATTAAATGGTTGGGCAATTACTACGACGGAATTAAACGACAACATTTTCGCTCAACAACCAGCTTGCAATTAGTGCCCGACAAGTACAATTGATAGTTGGGATCAAATGTGTGGGCAAGGTAGCAAATTATGAAGCCTCAAAATCACTGCATCTTGTGGAGGTATGGGAACAATCGAGACCCCTAATACATGATCTCTCACTACACTTGGTCCAGCTTTGGAGCGGAATATCATTGGCTATTCCTTACGCGACCTCCTATTTAACTCTTGTGTTAGAGGAGATTCTAGACCAACCTATATGACAACTAGATTCTTCACTCCCTATCTTAGACACTTATCCTTGTTTAGTGGCCTTGGAGAAATTTACTCTCCAACCTACACCAAGGCCCTAGCCTAAACTTGTTCATTCAGCCTAGAAAAATGAAAGTTTCTAATAAATTTTTAGTTACACATTCACTTTAATGGGTTGTTCGTTGCTCAGAAAGGGTGCAGATGAAACTTTGGTGATGTTCAAACTGACTCCAAAAGTAATGCAAAATAAGAACACAATGCAGTTTCTTCAAATGAAAATGGATGCAACTATAATTATGAAGAAAATTATTTTCTTTTTCAAATGAAAACAAAAAATTTTAGTGCAAGATTTAAGAGACCTTGAGATGCACTTTAAAAATCTCTTTTCCGAAAACAAATGCACACAAGAATGCAAAACTTGTACTACTGGATTCTTTTCTTTTTCAATGAAAGGCTACCACTACCAAAGAACTACACAATGAAACTACTCGAATACTAAGTAACTACCTCTTTTCTTGCAAAGATGGAAGGCAAGGGTTCAAGAAAGGATAAGAAAACAAACATGCGTATTTTTGTTCTTTTTTGTTTACAAAAGAAAATAGAAACAAAATATTGCAATTTTTTTTCTTTTTGAAACAAGGAAAAGTAGGTAAAGAGACAAAACGCGCTCAACCAAGGAACCACTGAAAACTCAGTGAGTCTGGATGTTCCGACAAATAAGGTTGATCTTCCAATCAACCAGAAAAACTTTATATAAAATAACTCTTGAAATATTTTTCTTTTTCTGTATGATACACTTTCATATTTCAACAAAGCTAAGATCATCAGAGACTCGGGACAACCCAGGAAACTGAGAAAATCAAGTACTAAACCCAGAAAGGAAGAGGAATTTTTAAAAACCTCAAATTCATGCAGGTCTATGACTATTATCCATGCAACTCGGAGATATCCATGGGCTCTAGAAGTGCAACATGAAGATGTACATGGGATGTAAAACAACAACTCACAGATGGCTAGTTAAGCTGAGAAAAATAAAAAGACACTCCAAGAAAGAGAGATTCAGGACTTGGCAACAATTCCTGAGAGGCTAAAAACTCAATAAGAAACTCTAAAACTATAGAAGAAATGACAAGTAAATAAAGAAAGAGACCCTAAGAGATTGACCCAAACTAGGAGAATTCCCCAATATGGTTGCCAATTCTGTTGATGAAATATTTCCCTCGTGATTTTGGGTCAAAATCACAACAGATAAAGAATGTGTAGAGAATATAGAGATCTTCCCTCTGGGAAAAGCACACAAAACTAAAAGACTTGGAGAAGTTAGGGAAGGAAAAAGGAGAAAGGGTTCACCTTAAGTCTCCTGCTTGATGTTGATCCCACTCCTTTTTTTCGATGAGCTCACGATCCTTTGTTGGAACCAACCTGCAAAATGGACATAATACAAGGGTTGCTACGAAGGTAGTTATATGATCAAAGAGTATACATGTCATATATCATATCCAAAGTAAACTTAATAATAATAAATGAATAAAAGATAGGAAGGAAAACAAACTCTTCTATTAACGCCAAATCAGAAAGGTAAGTTACAACCTTGTCTCGCCCTTGGCACCCCCTCGAAGCCAATTATCTGGATTCCTCCAAGAATCCCTCAAGCATCGACTCATCTAATACACTCTTCCTTGTATCTCCCAAATAAGGATAAGGATACACATCATAACCATATAGATAGGAAATAGGTGCTGGAAAAGTAGTTTCTATTTAAAATGGGGTGTTGCTCAGAGGAATATAAGAAAGGGAGGCTTGCTATATACTAGAAGCATAACCTTTCACCAAGGGAATTAACCTCTTATTACCCAATGGTGTTTTTATCTCTTCCCCAATAGGTTGGGGGAGCTGGATTAGATTGTGTACGAGCATGGGGACAGTGGGGAACGAGACCAACTGAAAACTTTGCCCGAAAACATGGAATTATTTTATTTTTTATTCTTTTTTAGGTCATCTGCGGGTTGCAATATGGAAAGTCATAGATGTTCGTGTGTTGCACTAGGGAAACCTACAGATATGCCCATAAGGCATATTTTTTAAATGATTTTGGAGAGACAATTTGGGAAAATGTCTAACAAGCTTTTGGAAAAGATTAGGCCATGGCACAAATGCATAGGTGTGGCATTTTGTGCTATGACATGATAACACCAACAACATTATCAAATTTCAAAGTGTTTAAACTAGGGACAGAGTTACTTGCAACCATGACCAAGTCGTTCTAGTTTTCTGGTAATGAGCACAATATTAGAAGAGTCATAACCTCTTCGTCAAAGTTCACTCCTATAGAACTTATATTATTAGTAATTGTATTAAATTAATTTAAATGATTGGAAACAAACCCACCTTCTGACATATTCATATTAAATAATCATTTCATTAGAAATATCTTGTTGGAGGCCAAGGGTTTTTCATATAGTTTAGCCAATTCCTTCATCATATCCTCCATTCTCTTTTCTTTTGAAATGTTGAAAGCCACCAACATTCCCAGGCACATCTGTATCATTCCTAGTGCCTTTCTATCAAGAACCTCTCATTCTTCGTCCTTCATACTCGTCGGTTGCTTTTCTTTTCCGCCCAATAGTAAGAAAATATTCTTCTGATATAGATAGTCTTCCATTTGCATCTCCCATAACTGGTATTTTCAACCGTTAAATTTCTCAACCCTAAACTTTCCATCTTCCGCCATTTCTCCCACTCGATCCAGGAACTCTATTTTCCTACAAGTTACCATTCACTTTGATACTAATTGTTAGAAAAAAGAGGTTCACAGAGAAATAAAATAAAATAGATGTGGAAATAAAACACAAAATATACACAATACAATAGAGATACAACTATATTATGTGGTTCACCCAATATGGGCTATGTCCACTAGAGAAATTACTAGTCCTTCCTTTATTATTATCTAGCAAATGAAGGGATACAACCTACAACACACCCATTGTAACTTTGTCTTCTTTATCTCATAGTATCCTCTCTCATAATACAATATTCACCCTCATACACAGTCGCAATACAATGACCTCATAGAAAAACATGTTTTCTTCTTGGGTGAAAAAACTCACATAATTTCTACTGTCAAATATGAGACCTTTGAACAACATCTTCTTGGGGGCGCTGCCCTTGAACCCCCACCAAGGGGGGATCCAATGATTTTCACTACCCTCCATGGACCCCATGTCAAGAAATGGGATCCAAACATGGCTAAAACAAGACCTATGAATCAAGAAGATAATCAGGCTCCACAACTAACAAGAAATGAGACATTGTTGATTAAATATTTTAATCACATTGATTAGCAAATCATACTAGAATATTCATATTTAAAGAAAGAATGATAGGAAGGTAATTTTTTTTGGTTTAAGATCATATTAAGACCATTTAAATTGGATCCATATGCTTCCATAAGAGATAGAGGCTAATATATACCCATTCGATTTAGATATAATAATAGTGAGTTTGGAAAGTTTCATTATGTAGAAAGGACTCCACTATAGAAAGGAGTTTATATTATGCCTAGAGTTAATATAGTTGGTATATCACTAGAAACTATATTTATAAAACATGGGGAATAGTTTGGTTTGTGACATGCATGGAAAACATAATGTAGAGAATGGATCTCTTTGTAACGTTTCCCTACAGATTAATGTAGATTTGAAGAAGAGCATTGGAAATGAAGCTCATGCTACCCAAAATGATGATGGATGTGTTGGACACACCGACCACACTGAGAAGGAGGGGGGGGGGGTGAACCAGTGTAGTGATCTTTTTCAAACTTCCCTTCACAAAACTCCTTAGTTAGCAATCACCATTTACTCCATACTTATTACTATCATTTAGAACCAGTTCAATGTAAACATATATCAGCAACATGTAATAGAAACATAAATCATCAATAAGTCATCACCACAAGGAACACAAAGAACACAAGATGTATGTACAATTTTCTTTTTATTATGAACTATAATCCTTGGGTTATCAACAACAATTGAATAAAGTGCAACTCTACAAGAGCACCAACTCTGTAATGCAAGACTCAGCTTACATAACTCAGCACCAACTGAGAGGAGGATTCAATCATCAATAGATACCAATCTGTCAATAGGTATTGGACCTGTTAGTAGTGCAGCACGTGTATGTACACTCCCTACTAGTAGTAAAACTCATGTATGTACGTGGCCTTCCTGTACTACAGCATCTATATTCCTTTTGAAAAATTAGGGTTTTATCTCCTTGGTAAACTCAAATCCTCTGCATCCTTCAGTCACATCTACTTCTATCTTTCACTATCCAATCTAAACCATAACCAATCACAACACATCTATTCTCTCCAACAACTTCCTCATGCTCCTCAACCATACAATATGAATGCTACTTAATAATGTATAAGAAACCAATATACAATGGCAATCATATTAGTATTGAACCATAAGAGTGTTTGTCACTCTATCAATCAACCAACATAACCGTATCACATCAGCCATACCAAGAATGACTTAATCATTCACCATATAATAAGCAAGAGTATCCATCAAGACAACTATGTGACCATAACAGAGTTTCTATGGCAGATCTGAGCCCATAGAATGCAGATCTGGAACATACTTCAGACTTCAAGAACCAAGCATCATCTCACACTCAAGTCTTCATGACTTCCTCCAAATGTATGCACTTTGATCTTCTTCAGCCTGCGTGTGTATGTTCTCTGGCTTACTGCATCCCGAGTATGTACGCTCTTTGGCCCACTGCTGCTTGCGTACTCCTTCAGAAACTAGGGTTTTTGAACTTTCGAAACTTTCTTCATCAAGATCTCAAACTTACGGAAACTTTGATGCATCCATGAGATCCTCCAGACAATCTCTCTCTCAGAATAGATCTTCAATATAAGCTCAAGAGATGTCTCTCACACGATACCCTTGCCTCTTATTTATACTATCCATGTAGCTTCCTTAGAAGCATATTCTTGGCCACTTTGTCCACATAGTCACTTATGTCCAACTTTGTCCAATTTTCCACTTGTCCATATATCCAATAGCCACTTGACCACTTAACCCACTTTCCTCATTTTAGGGTTAACCCTCTTATAACTACTTTCCATAATTAGAGAGTTCTCCATTTACTTTATTATTTAAATAATCTTCTTTGACTTTATCACTTTACTTTATTATTTAAATCATTTCTTCCTTGTAAGCACTTTGACTTCTTTGACCTTTTGGGGCTTCAAGCCAACATATGAGGGTCCTCCAACCTCGTAAGGCCATAACTCTCAAACCGTGAGGAGTTATGTGACGTTCCACATACCACCAGAAATGGCATGACAAGCACTATCCATCTAGGATAGTTTCACTGACAAATTCACTGATATTTATCTCATTATTCCAAAATTAAGTATGGGTTCTCTGACCATACTTCTAGGATAACACAACCGCAAAGTGTCTTCCCATGAGGGCTTTCACCATAAGGGGACCACTTTGGAGTTCATCCATTTGCACTTCCTATCAACCATGACAAGACAATAATGAGTCATCTTTACATCAATCCAACTGGAATAACCCCTGACAATACATTAATATGACATTGTCCCTTTGCCATTGATTCCATTCATGATCACATGATCCAACTATCAATACATGAATGCATCAAACCATCTGTTAGCACTAGAAGTCACCTTCAGATTGTAGGAAAGGCAAGCCCAGTACCCATCAAATTTAGGTGGACGTTGGTTTTATATGGATGGAGGTCAATGGACAAAACTCAGAATCTGAATGAAGTTCAACACATAAATGGACAAGAAATGTACAGGGAAGTGAGGGCCACATTAACTTCATTCAGGAAATTGAGTTAAAGTGAGAGCAGAGGGAAGACTTAGTGAGAGAGGTGAACGAGACTGTTGTTGATACTGAGAGGAGGGTGAATCAGTATCAAGTACAATTTTAAAAACCTTTTTCAACTTATACTTAAACCATTCAATTATATCCAATGAGCAATGAACAATAGTATAAGAGTTACACCAATACACCACAATACACCATGCACAATATATGAGAAATAATCAATAGTTTTTGTTCATCTTTTATGAGCAATATATGAGAAATAATCAGTGTAGTGATCTTTTTCCAACTTCCCTTCACAAAACTCCTTAGTTAGCAATCACCAGTTACTCCTTACTTATTACTATCATTTATAACCAGTTCAATGTAAACATATATCAGCAACATGTAATAGAAACATAAATCATCAATAAGTCATCACCACAAGGAACACAAAGAACACAAGATGTATGTACAATTTTCTTTTTATTATGGACTACAATCCTTGGGTTATCAACAACAATTGAATAAAGTGCAACTCTACAAGAGCACCAGCTCTGTAATGCAAGACTCAGCTTACACAACTCAACACCAACTGAGAGGAGGATTCAATCATCAATAGATACCAATCTGTCAATTAGTATTGGACCTGTTAGTAGTGCAGCATGCATATGTACATGCCCTACCAGTAGTAAAACTCGTGTATGTACGTGGCATGTCTGTACTACATCATCTATATTCCTTTTGAAAAATTAGGGTTTTATCTCCTTGGTAAACTCAAATCCTTTGCATCCTTTAGTCACATCCACTTCTATCTTTCACTGTCCAATATAAACCATAACCAATCACAACACATCTATTCTCTCCAACAACTTTCTCATGCTCCTCAACCATACAATATGAATGCTACTTAATAATGTATAAGAAACCAATATACTATGGCAATCATATCAGTATTAAACCATAAGAGTGTTTCTCACTCTATCGATCAACCAACATAACCATATCACATCATCCATACCAATAATTCCTTAATCATTCACCATATAATAAGCAAGAGTATACATCAAGACAACTATGTGATCATAACAGAGTTTCTATGGCAGATCTGAGCCCATAGAATGCAGATCTGGAACTTACTTCAAACTTCAAGAACCAGGCATCATCTCACACTCAAGTCTTCATGACATCCTCCAAATGTATGCACTTTGATCTTCTTTAGCCGCGTGTGTATGTTCTCTGGCTTACTGCATCCCGATTATGTATGCTCTTTGGCCCACTACTGCTCGCGTACTCCTTCAGAAACTAGGGTTTTTGAACTTCTGAAACTTTCTTCATCAAGATCTCAAACTTACAGAAACTTTGATGCATCCATGAGATCCTCCAGACAATCTCTCTCTCAGAATAGATCTTCAATATAAGATCAAGAGATGTCTCTCACAAGATACCCTTGCCTCTTATTTATATTCTCCATGTAGCTTCCTTAGAAGCATCTTCTTGGCCTCTTTGTCCACATAGTCACTTATGTCCAACTTTGTCCAATTTTCCAGTTTTCCATATATCCAATAGTCACTTGACCACTTAACCCACTTTCCTCATTTTAGGGTTAACCCTCTTATAACTACTTTCCATAATTAGAAATTTCTCCATTTACTTTATTATTTAAATAATCTTCTTTGACTTTATCACTTTACTTTGTTATTTAAATCATTTCTTCTTTGTAATCACTTTGAATTCTTTGACCTTTTGGGGCTTCAAGCCAACATATGAGGGTCCTCCAACCTCGTAAGGCCATAACTCTCAAACCGTGAGGAGTTATGTGACGTTCCACATACTACCAGAAATGGCATGATGAGCATTATCCATCTAGGATAGTTTCACTGACAAACTCACTGATATTTATCTCATTATTCCAAAATTAAGTATGGTTTCTCTAACCATACTTCTAGGATAACACAACTACAAAGTGTCTTCCCATGAGGGCTTTCACCATAAGGGGACCACTTTGGATTTCATCCATTTTCACTTCTTATCAACCATGACAAGACAATAATGAGTCATCTATACATCAATCCAACTGGAATAACCCATGAAAATACATTAATATGACATTGTCCCTTTGCCATTGATTCCATTCATGATCACATGATCTAATGATCAATACATGAATGCATCAAACCATCTGTTAGCACTAGAAGTCTCCTTTAGATTGCAGGAAAGGCAAGCCCAATACCCATCAAATTTAGGTGGATGTTGTTTTTATATGGATGGAGGTCAATGGAAAAAACTCATAATCTGAATGAAGTTCAATACATAAATGGACAAGAAATGTACAGGGAAGTGAGGACCACATTAAATTCATTTAGGAAATTGAGTTAAAGCGAGAGCAGAGGGAAGACTTAGTGAAAGAGGTGAACGAGACTATTGTTTATACTGAGAGGGGGGTGAATCAATATCAAGTACAATTTTAAAAACCTTTTTCAACTTATACTTAAAACATTCAATTATATCCATTGAGCAATGAACAATAGTATAAGAGGTACAACAATACACCAAAAAACACCATGCACAATATATGAGAAATAATCAATAGTTTTTGTTCAAGGGAAGTAATGACTTCCAAAGGTAGCTACAGTTTCCAAATGTAAAGGGAGGGATAAATCTCCAAGAGGAAGATACAATCCTCCAATATCAAGTAAGATTTGAACTCTCCATCCTTTCCCCTTCCTTCCACCCAACAATATATGAGAGATAATAAAACTTTACATTAAATCATCACCATTAACCAATCATCACATAGAACCTAATAATGCTTCTTGAGACTTCTTCAATTTCTACAATTCTTCAATTCTTGGAGTACTCTGATCCTGTAGATAATATTACTCAATGTATTCTCTGAAAATCCTCCTTGAATCCTCCCCAAAAAGAGGTTATAGAAAGAATGGTAGACTTTATTCAATTCTGGTCTGTTTAGAAGACCCAACTTATACAGCATGCTCTGCGCTCAATATTTAACATTTGATTTTCAAAATCACATACAAGAAACTAGAGTTTGTACTATTTCCAATGGAAGTGGTCCCACTTCATTTGGATTCTGTATGAACAAGTTCTGATTGTTTTACTCGGAACACCTGTTTATTGACTAGCTTCAGGACTGGTCACAAACCCTATCTTCCATAGAGTGTATCTCCATAATTATAGCGAATCAAGAGATGAAATTTTTACCAGAGGTACCTTGATAGGTGTTCTCAATACCATAGATATTTCACCATATGAATCGTTCTACAAAAAAAGTTATAGAAAAAATGGTAAGATGACCTAAAAATAACATACCGTAGAACACATCACCAAAAGACTTCATCCTCCCTTGAAATCCGGCCTTCTTTTACTTCTTATTCCCTCTGAAATTTGACTTGTATCAAATGAATGTATAATGATGTTTATTTATACCATTTATGTCATTTCCTTTTAACATTAGGGCCGACCTGACAATTTGTTATTTTGTAATTCTTTTCTTTAATTATCTTCAGGACCTACATGTACAATTCACTTTGTCATCTTCAAAAATTCATTTCTCCTCAACCATGAGGATCCACATGACATGCAACATACCACCGAAAACAACATGATGTATACTATCCATCCATGGGTGTTGTATCTACATGTGCATTTTCCTTCATGTCCAAATACTTCATCAATCTTGTGGTCCAAAACCCATGGCTAGGGATGACATCAATGACAACAACCAATCTTCCAACAATCTCCCCCTTTGTCATTGATGGAAAAAATCATGCTCCCCCTATCATCATGATATCAATTTCTCTCCCCCTTTAACATCAATGGAAAAGGGTATGGATTTTCCCCCCTGAGTTTAATGGAAAAAAGGTAACCTTCTTCTTTGGGGCTGCTCCCCCTAACCATTTTTTATATAACTCCTTTTCTGAGAGGTTCCAAGTAGTGCCACCTAAAGGAATTGCATAAAACACACTGAAGAACAATGTGTATCAATTTCAGATCTTTATTCATTACAGATACAAAGTTATGATTATTTCAAGTTGGGGTTGTTGACTAATCCAAAACTAGTCATGGTTGAGATAAGCAGTTGATGAGTTGGCACATACATGAGGTGTATAGTTGATGATGTTGGTACATATTAATGAGTAATTGTTGATGAGTAGTTGACACATTATTTTTATATACTTGGTACATGGTTGGATGCACTTGTTTATGGTACAGATTGATTACAGGTTGTTTGGCATAGGTTGGTGCATGGTTGATGCACTTGTTTATGTTGACAGATTGATATATGTTGAGGATTGTTGTCTGATCTCAGTTGGTGCTAAGAATGTAAGATGATTCTTGCATATAGAGCTGGTGCTCTTGTAGAGTTGTACTCTATTAAGTTATTGCTGAAAAACCCCCGTATTAAAGTCCATAATAAAAGGACAAATTGTACATACATCTTGTGTTCTTTATGTTCCTTGTGGAGATGATTTGTTGATGATATGTTTCTGATATGTATTCACATATAACTGATTATAAATGACAAAAACGAGTAATCAACAAATGTTGAATGTTAACTAAGGAGTTTTTGTGTAAGAGGGAAGTTTTGGGAGAAAGATCTCCACACTCATTCACCCCCCCGTCTAAGTGTGGTAGGTGTGTCCAACATGTTGGCCCTTGGTTATGTATTAAGGAAGAAAGTGAAGAAGAAAGAAGAAATACGAAGAGCACGGAAGGCACACAAACCGAGGAAGGGTTGAAGTGGTTAAAGAAGAAGAAAAGAAGGAGCGAAGTATGGAAAAGAAAGTCATTGAAAGAGAAGATCAAGGAAGACAAATTAGCAAAGAAGATGGATCGTGGACAACTTAGCAAGAGGAAAAAGACACCAATGGGTGCTTTGGAGTACCTCACGGAAAGGAAGGAATACCAAGCTGGTGAGGCCCTTAAGATGCGGGTTATGTGGACCTAGGGTTTTTGCATCTAGGGTTTTGACACCTAGACTTAGATCTAAGGTTGTCTGAGAGTTATGTAATTTATAAATAAAGGTCTAGAAGAGTCGAAAGGGTTGTTCATTGGTTATGATTATTTTTGTTGATGTAAGAGAGAGAGAGAGATAAGTGTTTTGTTGTAAGAGAATTTTGTATTATGGATCTTCAACTGGGTGTGAAGATCAACCCTGCCGCTAGGTGTGTAGGGAGGGGAGAGAAAGAGGAAGAGAGAGAGAGAGATCTGCAGCTAAGTGCGTGGATAGAATTGTATCTTTTCATATAATATATCAAGAAATACAGTTCTATAGACGTATCCCTATGGAGAGGGTGGACCACGTAAATCTTATTGCTCTTTGTGGTTGATGTTGTGTTATTGGCTATATGTTATATTGTTATTGCATGAATGTTAGATCAAAGATATAACTTCATAAAGTAAGCATAATATTGTTAGGCATATCTAGGTTGGTTGCATTTTTGTTCTGGTTTCACTTTTCAATTCCTCTATTTGTAGACACCTGTGTTCTGCAACCCCCTTATTGCTACTTCGAGTTAGACTTCATCTTCTTCACAAGTGTTTCCAAAAGGGCCAGTAGTTAGGGTTTTCTGGTGCATTGTTAGAGTTGAATCCTGGGTCTGCCCCTATGTCAACAAGTACACTAGAACAAACACAATCTAGCTGAATCGTCATTGAGCGAGTTGTATGAACACCAAAATTGGAACGTTGTAACGTGGTCCTATGGATCATCACCACTTTTCCCTTTGAATTTTGGAATGTCCATAGGTAGTTTGGTTGGGACTGTAGGACAACTAGGTTCATGATGAATGAGATCATTCATCAACTTGGATAAGTTTGGAAAATGTAGCATTTCCAAAAATGGTAACCTAGGCTGCATCATTGACTTATGAGTGGCCTAAAAAGTGGATCATGGGTTGTAACTGGAACCAGGCTACCAGAAAGAGTTTTTATCGAACCAGAGCTTGGGATGAAGCCTTTTTGTCCCTGATTAAATGAAGGAACACCTCCAACCATATGACTCCTAAAATAAGGACCAATGTTTCCCCCAGCGGACCCCCCATGCATAGGAAAAACTCCTTGCATGGGGGTAGACTGATTGGGAAATGGGTTGACCCCTTGCAACATCCCTTGAGAGGGATTCCAATGTCCTTGGAGATGAGTTCTCCCCAAAGGTTCCCCTTGAAAAGATAAAGGTCCTTGCTAGGGGATATACTGACATGGGAAGGGGTTTTCCCCTGCCGACAATGAGGATACGGTGAAATGATTACTCCCAAACCCATCGTAAAGTGTGAATGGGGTCGGTGTAGATGGAATACTAGAGTATTGAGTTCGACTTCTGAAGAAGGCACCCCAACCCCATGCAGGGTTAGGGTCGAAAGATTGGACAGATCCGCTTCCAACGAATGGGGATGACCAAGGAATGTGTCCTCCATCCCAAGGCACAGCTTGGTAAGGAGTTAGAGTGCTCCCTACACCAACATTCAAAAATTGGGACGCTGGATGAGAAATAACCAATGCGTTAAGCACGTTAATCGGCAACATTCTATAAGAGAAGGTGTTTGGTGTTGATGAAAACAATGCAACTACACTCGAAACTTGAGTGGGACCGACAACTGATAAGGAAATGTTATTGGTTATCATGACGATGGTGGATTGAACCACATTTTTCATTTGACCTGACATACGAGGAGGAAAGATCCCCCTAGTAACAATCACCAAGGTGGGATTTGCAAGGGTTCTCAACCTTGACATTGGAAAAGTGTCATCCATAATGGCCCAGTGAATAGGGATACTATCAGTGAAGTCTAATCTAGGAGGAGGGACTTGTACGACTAGTAATGGAAAAGTACCAAGTAACGAAGGATTAAAGTGTGGAGTGAAATCCCCAGCTTGAAGGTCCTCAACAGTTACCTCCTTAGGTTCTGAAGTGGTTAATTCTGAAGGATCAATGTTTACAATCTCGGTCTGATCGATCGATACGAAGGTTTTGAATTGATCAAGACGACACCTTGTTGTTGGGGAAAAACACCCTATGGACTAGCAAATAGAATTCAGACTTTGCATGCAGATATGACCGAATAGAAACTACTTTCTACCTTCATCCCTAGATTTAAATCCCCTTTTCTTAGCAAATGCATGGAAAGATCAACCTACCTTGTTACTGGTGTTTGATGTCGATCCTCCATTGTGCTTGATTACTTGTTCGCAATACTCCTTCCAAAGTTGACCTGCATCCAAGATGAGCAACAACTATGCATGCATACTACTTATATACTAACGGGTTAGAAATCAAACATAAACTAATCAAACCATAAAAAATTCATGAATTGGGACAGGAAAATCATTCTCTTTATTACTTAAAATGAGTCAACTTACAAAAGTTGATACCGGCCATTGTTCCTTGAACTTGATCATGGGCTCCTCTTCTTCTGTCCTTCAACTGCTTTTCTTTGAATCTCCTTTGGCATAAGGAAAGGCTAAAGGGTTGGGACAATGGGAATACGTAAATGGGCAGAGTTCCTTTGCTATATTTTTCCTCCTCCAAATGGTACCCCTACCCCTTCTTTTATAAGCTAGAAGGAGCTAGGTATTTGGATGAACCCTTGGCCATGCATGGCCAGGAGTTTCAGTTAACTCACCCATAGTTTTTTGTTCCATCGGAAACTTTCCTTTTTTCATTCTTTTGTTGGTCCATGTGAGTTGTTTTGGGTTAGCTAGCATGTACACGTGTGCAGTAATGGATTAGGGTGCGTGTGCATTTATTCAAGAGGATTTTTAAAGAGTTGTTCAGTAGTGTTTTGACAAAGAAGGGATATGAGTTGGCCTGATGCCAGGTAATCATGTGTGGTGCAATTTAGGGTTATAACAGATGCCCCCTAATGTGTGAGGTCAGAAGAGCATTTGATGACCGAAATACATTACCAATCTTTACTGATGTGTCGAATGATTGAGCCCAAGGATCAGGAACTGGGAGGTGTCGTCTACAAAAGAACAAATGTCTCACCGAGGCGGGCATACCCATGCTCAGAATAAAATATAACCATGGCTACTAATCAAATACATTGTAGATCCATGTCAAATAACTATAAAGAGTAGCCGCGAACAATACACAGCGGAGCTACATCTTGAAATCAGAAAGATATACATATAGAGTATCCATCTTCCAGAAGCTAATTCGGCCTGATGGTTGGAGATGAGATATTCAGAGCTCAAGCAACGACTTCAAAATCTTCAAAACTCGGTAAGGAGTGTAATATGAGTGTACGACTGCACTACCCAGAGGTCTTCGACGGCTCGTCGGTCATGGACTTGATAATCTTGATGATCAGACTGAAGGCTTCAGTGATTTTGAACAAGGACTTGATTGGATGTTCAAGATGGCTGGGTATGCGGACAAGAGACATGTTGCAGAGGGGCCGACTCAGGCTTAGTGATAAACTTCCCTTGGACAATAGCACGACAAATGATGAGACTCAGGCAGCATGTATGTTAATCATAAGTCTACAAAGTTGGAGGCAACGCAAACTCTCCATATGTTTGGAAGGATAACCAAACGATCGAGGACACAACTCTATATAGCGAGAAACGCTTCCTAAGGTCATGCTACATCCCATAGTCTGATGAACAAACAGACAGATGTGCTTTATCCAAGGGCGACTCATTATGCTGCCAATAAAGAAAATACTTTTCCCTTCCTCTTTTTGGGGTATATTTGATTTTTTTTTTTCTTTTCAATAATTGTGGAAAATGAATAAAGGAATATTACGTTACAAATGGAGGAACGAGTATTGCAAACATACAAGTTCAAGGCACAAGGACAAGACTGATGTTCTAGTATAATGATACTCGGGAAAAATCCTCCAGCGGCCAAAGGTGTTAAGATGCAGAAGCAAACTGTCACAAGGCTGGTGTATAAGATATGCAAATGTGGTTAATAAAACACACAATGGTAACATCCTTCAATGTAAGTTTAACGAGCCTAAAGAAGGTTAGCTCGGTGGTTTTTCATATTTAGAGAGTCTGAAAAAACATAAAAGGAGACTCCATTGGGGTACCTTTTTCGAAGATAGTCTAGTCAGTTCAAAAAAGGAGTAAACTAGCACAGAATAGACGTCAATTCAAAACCATTTTAATGAGTGTGACAAGGACAAGATCACTCGGCCATTTTTTCACTTTCAAGGAGTTTGAAAAAAGCTTAACTATGGACTCCATCAAGAATATTCTTCTGGACCAATTTAACGAGTGTGAAAGAATAAGGTCACTCGATGATTTTTTCATTTTTAGGGAGTCTGAAAAGAGATTAACTATGGACTCCATGGTGGTTTCTTTTTCGTAATTTTAGTCCCTCAGGCCCAAAAAAGGGACAAAATTATACCTGAGAGTACTCTTCTAAAGAACGGAAGTTCCATAGAGTATACCTTTGTTTGTATAGTTGACTGTCTGGACCGAAAAAGGGGTAAACTACCGCCGGACAGACGTGACTTCAAATTTCATTTTAACGAGCATGAAAGGCCACAAGATCACTCAACAATCTTTTCATGTTTAGAGGGTTTGAAAAGGGATTAAAAGGAGACCCATTGTTTTTTGGGAGTCCTGAGGGTGAGACCAAGAGCAAAGAAGAATCATGCAAATGAGGCTCAAACTCATATTCAGGAAAGACTATAAGGACTCTCGAGCCTATAGTGTTTTAGAGATGGCATGGACACCATAATGCAACCAGGACCTACCTAGGGCATCCATGTTCTGGTAAGCTCTACTGCCAAGTTACGACACTTCTAAAGAAGATATGATGGTTATGTGTCAGAACCTGATGGAATCGATCCTATGGCAGAGAAAAAAGACAACGAGACACAAAATTTGGGGTAGTAACCTAACCTATATGCTCAAGTTGATTCTTGGAAAAAATTTCATGGACCATCAAAATTTTCTCAAAACTCAAAAAAAATGTCCCAATACCCGATCAAATCCCTCCCATATAACCCCTAAATCACTCTAAATGGTTTTTGGTATAAAGAAACTGATAAGGGAGGCCAAAAAAGTGACAAAAAGAGGCCAAAAAGTCTATAAATAGAAGTTGGTAGCTCATTATCACCATTGCTGATTTGGAAATTGACTCTGGAGCCAAAAG
>ML783739.1:245082-258971 GCA_009831015.1 Picea engelmannii
TTTGGTATAAAGAAACTGATAAGGGAGGCCAAAAAAGTGACAAAAAGAGGCCAAAAAGTCTATAAATAGAAGTTGGTAGCTCATTATCACCATTGCTGATTTGGAAATTGACTCTGGAGCCAAAAGACCCCCTTTGCTAAAAATGTTGATTCCGGAAGCTACAGTGGATGAAACGAACTTTCGCTTGGACCAAGTAAGTACAAACTCCCCTATCTAGCTACTTAATTCTTTAATTTTTCATTTGCTTTCATTTTTTGGGTGGGTGTCGACCTTTAAAAGGTCAGCCCCAGGTACACACAGGTTGTCTCTGGACAGGCCGCGTGTACACTCAGGCAGAGTAAAGTCTACCCGTGTGTACATGCGACTGTCACCTCTACAGCTCGTGTTGACCCCCCTTTTATAGCAAAAAAAAACTAAAGATCAAGCACTGACCCTCCTGAACTTTGTTGTGTTGGCAAGATGTATGTCCAGTGGAGGGAAAGGGAGCATGAAGCAATTAGTGAGTTGGTTGCAGGAGATTTGAATGTCGTGGCCGTGTTGATGCAGTGTGGTTTACTTAAGTTCTTCCTATGTCCATTTATGCGACTGCAACCAAGGCTACTGAATGCCTTGATTGACTACTGGCACCCTGATGTAGAGGCCTTCATGCTAGAGGGGCAATCATTGGTGCCCACCACCAAGGATATCTAATTTTTGACTAGCCTCTCAAGGAGAGGGGAACCAGTCAACTTCAGGACGTTTCCTACAGGGCCACATAACATAGCAGAACTGATAGCCGAGAACTGTGAGGCAGGGACAAACTATGTGAGTTCCCAGGTGCCCGTCAGTAAGATCACTAACCTATCACTGCAGGCAATATTATTACTGATTGGGTGGATTATCGGTTTAGCAGCCTTGCATCAAGTGTCTCGTGCACAGATGAACTGTGCTATCCAGTGCCTGAATGCACAGATTTTTGACTGGAGTACCACACTACTTGAGTGTATGAAGAGGCAATTGACAGATTTCTGACAGCGGACACAGAGGAAATTTGGATTCGGGATGATTTTGTGTTCATTCTTCTTTGAGAGAGTTTCGAGCTTTAGTCCTCAGGAAGTGTTATGAGGACATTAGGCCTCTTTCCCTGCAGTATGTAGATGGGAAGTATTACTGCCATGACAGGGTGGTGGAAGGACCAATGAGTCCTTCGATGATGACTTCTTTACGTGGCTATCATGACAGATCCCTGTGATTAGGGATTACCCATATGCAGGGACAGACTTTTCTAGAGATCCTGAGATATCTGTGCCTCCTGGTGAGGAGCGAGGGGAGATGGGTAAGTCTCCACCTTTGTAGTTTTTTGTTTGCATATGTAATTTTTATGTCATTTTTGTTATATATATCATTTTTTTGTATGCCAGAGTATTTGACGAGTATACGTTTGTTGCATGTAGATGTGGGACCCATGTGACCTGTCAATTATGCATGGAACAGGCATCGTCCTCAGCCAAAAGCTACAGCTTCCACCAGGGGACCAGTAGTAGCAGGGAACCTCCCAGCTAGGGAGGCTTAGAGGGTCCTTAGATGAGTTGAGCAGAACTTCACTGCACTCACTCGCACAGTCCCAATGGCATAGATAGAGAACCTACCACCATCCATGCAACCTCATGTAGTGGGGGCACCTCGAACGTGGGTCCGATTGTTTAGGCATTTAGCCCATGCTGTGGACTATTATAAAAGGGCCCATAAGCCCTAAACCTATTTAGACTTTTTACGTGCCATGAGCACTATTTGTATATATTTTTTGATGGCATAAGCCCTGTGACTCGTTATTAGTCCCATTTTTGAGGCGCTTGCGTCCATCTATGTACTCTGGTTATTTTATGATGTTATATATGGTTTTTTGATCTTTTGTGTCTTATGGATCACGTGTGTAAAAATGTATTTATATGATTATGTCATTGTTCTTTCATATGTGTGTAAGATGCCAATCTAAAATTTGATTAGCTAGAGTATCTGTAATTTGGTTTAATCTCCTAGGAACATGAAAATATGTAATATAATCAAATTTTCGTTCTAAGAGACATACCCTAAGGAATCGTTGGTGTAAAGTTGGATCATGAACCTGGTATACTTTGTTTAGCTGTGACACAACCAGTTAAGCATTGAGATAGACCTAGAGATGAGAGATACCCAATGACAAGGCGTCACGAAGCAACTCAATAACTACACTATACTCGGTGACATTATTTGTAGTGTCACCTAAGCATATACCTTCGGAAGATAACAACTGGCCCTAAGGTGTAAAGATTACCCAAGCTGCAGAGGCAAACCTCCGAGTGTGCCAACTAGCACCGTCTGCATACCCAATGAACACCTCAAAATCACTTGACATCTGCCATGTTGACAAAAGATAACATCAATGACACGTCCATAACACTTAAAATAAATTAAAAAGTAATAGTACAAAGACTATACATATGTTACAAAAAGTTACCCACAGTGACCTGCCTATGAGTAATACTTCTTGAGGTAGAGCCCATTTCTAAGCTCTTCCAAAGCATTCCCTTCAAAATCAACCAAACGATAAGCACCCTTTTTTAATACCTCTTTTATGATGAAGGGTCTGAACCACATGGGTTTGAATTTTTCTGCCCCGAGGGGGTCCTTATCTTGGTCATAGACCAGGACAAGGTCGCCTTCAAAGAAAATCCAAGGATGAATGGACCTATCATACTGACACTTGACCTTATTTTTGTGAGCCTCGTTGGCTAGGGCCACATCACGATGCTACTCATTGAGTTGTTCAAGGTGTACTAACTGTTCTTCAAGTGGAGAAGTGTCTGGCAATAATTATACTACCAATTTTAAGGATGGGATCTGACATTCAATGGGAAAGATTGCCTCTAGTCCATAAATGAGTTGAAAAGGTGAGAAACTGGTTGCGGTCTTAACAGATGTTCGGTAAGCCCATAATGTCGAGTATAACATCAAATGCCAATTTGACTTGGCTGAGTTGATAGTTCACTGTAGAATAGTCTTAAGAGTTTTGTTTACAGCCTCTACCTACCCATCATCTTGGGGGTAGTAAGGTGATGAATGCTCTTGCCGTAACCCAAGATTTGATGTTAATTCAGTCATCATTTGGTTCTAAAAGTGACTACCATGGTCAGTGACAATCTCTCTCGGGATGTCGAACCTTGCTATAATCTGGTTGATTAAAAAGAGAGTTGTAGTCTCTCCATCATCTTTAAATGTTGGCATAGCTTCAACCCACTTAGTGAAGTAGTCTACAGCTACAATGATATAGTGGTGCCCCCTTGCTAATGGGAGGTTGCAAGTAGTGTAATCAATCCCCCACTTGGTGAAGGCACCAACTATGATGATAGGAAACATAGGAGCAGGATGTGCCCTCATCTTCCTAGAGAAGACTTGACACAGATGGCACTTCTTGATTGATTCTATACAATCTTTGATAAGTGTCGGCTGAAAGTAACCTGCTCATAGAATTTTTTGGGTTGTTTCCAACCTAGACAAATGACCGCCACAAGCTTCGGTATGGAAATCGTTGAGCACTATGATTGCCTCCTCATGTGTGAGACATCGACGTAAGATGTATTCTACACCTCTTCGATACAACGTATCATTGAGTATGAGATAATTCTTAGCCTGATGGCGTATACATCGATGCTCATCACGAGAAGTAGAAGTGGGGCACTTCAAAGTTTGGAGAGAGACAAGTATATCTTCATACCAGGGATCTAAAGATGTGATCAAAAACATGTCTCCCTAGATAGGTAATTCTTCAGGCACAACGTCACCTGATTCAACTGGAAGTTCCGAAATAAGCTCTGTGAAGACCAATGACTTTTTGGACTTTGCTGTAACAAAGTCTAAGTCAAATTCCTGGAGGATGACTATCCATCTATTGATTTTTCCACCTATAACCCATCATGTCAACATGTACTAGAATGGATTCATGACAGCAATGACGGTGGTCTTACGAAACAGAACATAATGACGAAACCATTGAACAGCATGAACAGCTACCAACGCAAGTTTTTCGATATGAGAATAATTGAGTTTTGGTCCTACGAGGCCTCGGCTTAGGTAATAGATCACGTATTCTGAGAACAAATCATCTTCCTGAACTAAAACCATGCCAATGGTTGACTCTGCGGCAGCCAAATATAATAAGAAATCTTTGTTATAGTTAGGTGGTCGTAGCAGAGGTGCAGTTGTGAGAGCATGTTTTAATACGTCAAAAGAGCGTTGAGCAGCTTTGTCCCAGAAAAAAGGAATGTCTTTCTTCAGTAAATGCATAAATCCCTTGGTGATTTCGGCATAGTTGGCAATGAAGTGTCGTAAGAAGTCCGCCTTGCCTTGTAGACTCTAAAGTTGTAGGATTGTGCGTGGGGGGGGCAACTGGATTATTGCCTCCACCTTGAGAGGATCGACCATGATCCTTGTTGTTGATACAATGAAACCTAACAAACATCCTGACATTACGCAGAAGCTACACTTGTTTGGATTCAAGCGAATCTTAAAGTAGCAACAACATTCGAAGATTAGTCTAAGGTGTGTAGGATGATCCGTTCTCTTGCGAGATCGTGATGATAAATCATCTAGATAGGCCTCGACTATATGCTTGAGATCATGAAAAGAAACAGACATGGCCCACTAGAAGGTGGCTCCAGCATTTTTAAGACCAAAAGGCATCTTACGATATGCGAATGTACCCCACGGACAAATGAATGTCATTTTATGTTGGTTATTGGGTTTGATTTGGATTTGATTATATCCCGAAAAACCATCCATGAAAGAAAAGGCTTCGCAACTAGCACATTCATCAATGATCTGGTCAATGAATGGTGTTGGAAAATTATCTTTGGTACATGCCTTGTTCAAATCACAAAAATCGATACATACATGAATCGTGCATTGTTTTTTGTTGACCAGCACATGATTTAACACCCATTGAGTCAAATGGATAGGATAGATAAAACCTGCCTTTAGCAATTTCTCAACCTCAATCTTGATGGTTGCTTCTTTCTTGGGATTAACTGAACGAAGCTTCTATCGAACAGGCTTGGCATCAAGATACGTTGTGATCATCATGATACGTTGGCATCATGTTCAACTATTTTTGGATCGATACCTGGCATTTCCTCATAAGACCAGGCAAAAACGTCATGGAATTCTTTGAAAAGATCTGTGTAGATTTGAATCTCTTCAGGGGAGCAATCTGCTCCGACGAAGACATTTTCCATGACACCAGGGTTTCGGGAGATGTTGATTGGTATAGTTTCGGCGATAATTGCCATATTGCGCTCAGCATAAATTTCATGTGTAGCTAAGAGGTTAATAGGACACGGCTGATCTCCCTTCATGGTCATGGTGAATTCTCCTACTTCGATTCAGCTTAACTCTAGGAGAAAATATGATCTGTGATGAAGATCTTCCCAAGGTTTGTCCGGACTAGCCATTGCTTCGATTACTGCTTCATCAAAAAGCAAGACTAAGTCTAACGAATCGATGTTGGCGAGAGAACCCTGAGCCCAAATAGACTCTAGAAGTGGATCTAACTCTTGTGCAGGAGTCAGACTAGTGTTAGCTGAAGCTTGCTAGACTAAAGAGTACACTTCTTTAGTGGAAGCCAAGGGCATGGACATGCATGGGTGCCCTGTCTCATCCATCATGGCTGATGGGGAAGGAAGAATCCATGGATCCTCAAAGTAAGTCATGCGGAACGATGAAACTTAAAAAATCTCAACCTTATGGTGATTAGATATAAATTTGATATCACCCTGAGGAGGTGGGTAATCAAAGGTACCCATCAAGGATGGGCACAAACCAACTCCTATGTTGACGATGCCTGGTTGAGTATTATCAATCATTGGGACCGTGGATGCCCCCAAAGCTGGGTCAGGTCTGGAGAAAGACAATTGATTGATAGTCACTATCCGGCCCTTGTGTGGAAACAACAAGACCCGAAAAACTGTAGCAACCACAGCTTGCATAGAATAAGTCCAACTCCATCCTAATAAGAGGTTATAGTCGAGGGGAGCATCGACTACCTCTACTTCAACACACATGGTCTTTCCTCCTAACTGTATGGGGAAAGAAGGAACGATGCCATGTGGTCAGAATGAACGACCATCGAAAGAAGTGAGGAGAGTAGGTGATGGAGACAAAATGGGTTGGCCAATGGCCTTCCAACATGCCAATGACATAACGCATGTCGAGGCGCCCTCGTCGACCACTGTGTAGAAGATATTTCGAGTAAATGTTTTCATGGGGTAAGCCATTACTATCTGAAATGCTACGTGGTAAGGCAGACGAGGTTTCAAGTCGGTTGTATCTAACATGATGGTACCCAGATTACAAGTCTCAGTAAATACCAATGCGGTTAACAAGGCTTTCCTCTGAGCAGGGAAAATTTGGAGGACATCCAAAGCCAACATAGCACAAGGGGTTTGTGATAAATATTCCACCACAGAGTAGTTCTGGGCAGCCCTTGCATTTGGGTTATGAGAAGCCTTTTTAAATGCACCTTTTGGAATGCATGTCATTGTTTCTCCCAACATCTTCTCAATCTGTAGAGGAAGAGATGGGAGGTCAGCTTCTTTACCCTTCTTAGAAGCGCTTGGTTTACTATAATCATTCACTCTAGTCGATATGAAAGCATCACCCCTAACCATATAAACATTCATGAATGAGGGGTTGTTCAGAGGCGGGTAGGTTTCTTGGCTGCCCCCTTCCGTGCTTGCAGAGGCTTGAGTGAGATTCTGCCCATGTTGAATTGGATTAGTCAACATTGCCTATTGTTGTTGTGTGACAAACTTTTGGGCCTCTGCAAGTCGAGGACATAGATGGATCGGATGGTCTTCTATGCATAAGTTGCATGGATACCTCGCCTTTCGTTTTTCAGTGTTGTCCCCACCAGCATTATCGTTGGGTTTTTTATCCCCCTTACCCCTCTTTCATTGTTTTTTCTTCCCTTCAGGCTGTTGGGCGACCTTTGGGTTAGTCGACTATACTGTGTGTACTTTCAACATTTCGGTAGGGGGAGGAGCCAAAGTAGTAGTTTGGCTGGCCACTGTGTGTTATATGAATAACTGTTGCAACTGTTTTGTCAATTGCTCAGCGGGCTTGGTTTGTGCTGAACCGACAATACCATCAGCATGTGGTCCAGCTCTATGTCTAGTTTTATCCAGTATTGAATGTGGCGCATCTGGAAAGATGTTGTATAATCAACCGGATTGAGAATAGATGAGATAAAACTGATGAGCCCTCATGATGGCATCTGCTTCGGAGAAAACTCTAGATGTCATAACGCCTTTGGATAATTGCGGGACCAAAGACTTAAGGAACCACTCAAGAAGGAATGTTGGTGGGACTGGTACTTTGATTAAACTCTTATGGCGTCTCCATTCTCGGATGTGATCAGAGATATGGTCCGCTGTTGTCTGTTCGAAATTAGCGAGCAGCTTTGTGCCAGTGTCGTATCTCATAGGTAACTGGAAATGGTTAAGGAAAGCCATCGCTAGTTCACCAAAAGAAGAGTATCTTGAGCGATCGAGCTCAATGTACTATTTCACAACACTCCCAATGAGAGTACATTGAAACAATCGCAACTGTACGGAGTCATATTTTAATGAGTTAGATGAGCACCAGAGATGAAAGGTAGTCACATGATCTCCTAAATCTTCATTAGGCTTGGCTTCAAACTTTGGAATGCCCGAAGGAAACTTCATCAGCATAGGAGGCCAACGCGGATCATGACAAATAGGGTCATTCAACAACCTTGTCAAATCTGACAAGTGTAAAGTCGCCAGGAATGGTAGTTTGGGTTGCTACTGATAACCTGGGAAAAATAGACCTAGAGTTTGACTGGCACCAGGTTGCCAGGAAAAGTTTGGCTGCTGGCTCGGATTATGGTAGAAGCCATGGCCCTAGCCAGTGTATGGATTTTGCATATGTGGAGACATCATCAGTTGATTTCCCAAATAGGACATGAATTATTGGGCATGCATTGTATTCGAAGGACTTTGGGAAGGATTGCCCCATTCCGGTCTCGTTGGGAGAGGCATAGTAGTTTGTCTAGGGTTCCATTGATTGTGGAAAGAATTACCCTAGATCGGCATTCCAAAGGAGGGAATGGATCCTTGTCTTGAATTCCAAGGTCCTACTAGGTTTTCCCCCTGTGCAGGAATAGTACCCTGTACAGGAGTAGACTGTCCAAAAATGGGGTTGCCCCTAGTTTGGAAAGTAGATGACGAGAAGGTATTGTTACCAAACGTTATGTTCCAAGAAAACGGTGTCGAACCTACCGGCCTACTATGCGAAGGTGGTCCTTGACTCCCCGCTCTAAATAAACTATTGTTTGTAGGTTGCCCGGTGGACTGTTGATGAGATCCACCGAGCGAAGGGGACGAAGGAGGGATATGGCCTCCTCCATAAGGAAAGGCGTTAAAAGGGACAGGAGTTCCCCCTATGTGACCTTGCAGAGGAATGCTAGAGCTCCCTGCCCCCAGACCCAAAGTTTGTAAAGTGCAGTAGGAAATTACAGGACTTGTACCTGAACTAGGCATACCGTATGAAAATGGAGGGCCTGTTGCACTAGGTGTGAAAGGGGTTGTGGCTGCCGCCAAAGACAGGTTCAGACCACTGTGCGAAGTAGTGGCAATCGAGGCCATGGTGGCTCAGACCGACGATGGTAGGTTAGGAGATGACAACTCTCCTCTGGTGACAATCGTGATGGGAATTGATGAATTCCCAGAAGGAGTAACATCATTTGTTTCCATTGTTGTGTGCGACATGGTCTGGCACTTGTAAAATTGAATTAGTATAATAAAAGGTGCCAAGAGATAAGTAGTTGGGGTTTCAACCGAGCCAAGAGTAGTTGCTTGAAGGTCCAAAACGGTTGATTCCTCTGATGGTTGTTCGGGCACAATGGTTTGTAACCCGGTCGCTTCAAAAGACCCTTGTTGGTATAGCTTCTGCCTTAATGGTGGCGGGGGTGGCTCCAGTGTAACCAACGGCAGGCCAAGAAGCCTTTGTGACCAGTGGAGCTCGGGATCCTCCACTATGTGAGAAGATCCAAGACACTCTAAGGTAGTCTAAATTATAAAAAGTAACACACACTAAGAAAAAATTCCCTAGAATATAAGACAAGCAACCACTAAATTAATTGGAAGAATAGTTACAACAACCAACACTAGAGCAACTTACCAGTGCAAGTGCAACTCGAACATGGAAGAACCCTCCGGATATACTCTGCAAAGCATGGCCCGATGTCTATCCTAGGTACCATGGTATACCCCCACAGTCACCTATGTATGTCCCTAACAAATATTGGCAACTAGGTTGCCATCACGTGAACAGTCACCAGGCGGGTACAGTCAAAAGTCGGGTAGACCACAATGAGCAAAGTATCAAGCCCGAAACCTGTCAAGGATATCGAGAGAAAATGGTCTAGAAGAAAACTGAGGAGATCAAACGGATTCAAGACCCACGAGGCCCCATGGAAAATGCAAACGACGGAATCCCAAAACAAGCCCTCTATATGTGTTCTCCACTACGATTGGTCTGGCTTTGGAAGGGTTATCTTCGCTACCTTTCTGCATGCGAACTCTTGTTTATTCCATGTGTTAGAGGGGGGTCCCGAATAAATTCCATGAAACTACACTTAGAAAATCCCTATCTCAGACTCCAATGTTTGATTTTAAATGGCCTTGAAGAGTTTCCTCTCCAACCTAATCCAAGGCCCTAGTCCTGAACTAGTTTGTGAACCCTACAAACATAAAAGTCTAGTAGATTTTAAATTTAGTGTTACTTTTATGGCTTTGTCTTATGTCAAGGGGTATGATGGTGAAACTGATGATGTATAAAAGACGAAAGCAAAAAATGAATAAAAAAGCTGGAAACAAAACTTTTACTGAATGCAAAATTTCGACAACTTTCAAAAATTATTTTTAATTTTTCTAAGATTTTGGACAGCAAACTCAAAGAAATTTCACTTTACTACGAGCTACTTATGATCTAAGTGAACTGAAAAAACTTATGAAATAAAAGAATTTTCCCTAGCTAATGATGCAAAAACACACTCTTCAACCAAAGAAGAAAATGAAAAGAGATTTTTTTTATTATTATTTAAGTGCTAGTAAAGTAAGAAAGGGAAAATACCAACAAGCAAAAAACCAAGAAAAACAATTCTGGCTTAAATCGTAGATCGCAAAGAATCAGATTAAAAAATCACACAATAGCAATTGTAAAAGCAATGACTCTCACACTTGTCTAAAAACCGTAAAAAAAAAATTATTTTTCTGACAACGTTTTAAATGAGAAAAAGCAAGCTAAGGGTAAAATTAATCCTAAGCTACTGATTGTTCAAACAAAGATTCAAACACATGAGAGGAATACTTCTTATCAAAGGAGAGGATGATTGCCTCACACTTAACAAAAAGTAGCCTACACAAGCACGCGATTGTTACTTAAACAGCATGTGTGCGAACACGCGCTGAACAGAGACAGAGGGCATGTACACATGGGTTGACCTCGTACAGGCCACGTGTATATCTAAACTCTAAGAAAAAAAATGAAAACAGACAGACCAAACCAGGAAGAGACCACTGATATTGATAACCAGGATCCCTTGAAGGCTTGGATACTCTTTCTAACAGAAAAACAAATAATTAAAGGAAAAAATAATAAGGCAAAAAACAATCTAAGATAGGATTGTTAGTAAACAAGACTCAGACAGAACTCTAGAAAACCCCCTGAGAATGTGTGATTCTGACAGGGAAGAGGATGACTACCTCTAAGGTTCTCTGAACTCTACATGCTACTACTACCTCTACAACTAGTGTTCACACGCGGTCTATAAGAGGATAGGGCATGGGTACATGCATGTAGACCTTGTGCAGGCTGCGTGTACCTCTGTGGGTCCCGAAAAACACAGTCAAGAAAAAGTCAGGGAAAGCCGGTATGGAAAACCAAACTCCCTGCTAGCTCAGACTTTACAGAAATGAAAAGAAATGACAGGCAAGAAAAACTAGTCTTTAAACTACCCAAAAACTAAATAAAATTCCAGGAACCCTAAAGAGTCTCCCCAATACGGTTGCCAATTTTGTTGTTGGGGAAAAACACCCTATAGACTAGCAAATAGAGTTCAGACTTTGCATGCAAATATGACCGAATAGAAATTACTGTCTACCTTCATCCCTAGATTTAAATCCCCTTTTCTTAGTAAATGCATGGAAAGATCAACCTACCTCGTTACCGGTGTTTGATGTCAATCCTTTGTTGTGCTTGATTACTTGTTCGCAATACTCCTTCCAAAGCTGACCTGCATCCAAGATGAGAAACAACTATGCATGCATACTACTTATATACTAACGGGTTAGAAATCAAACATAAACTAATCAAACAATAAAAATTTCATGAATTGGGACGAGAAAAGCATTCTCTTTATTACTTAAAATGAGTCAACTTACAAAAGTTGAGACTGGCCACCACTCCTTGAACCTAATCCTGGGATCCTCTTCTTCTATCCTTCAACTGCTTTGCTTTGAATCTTCTTTGGCATAAGGAAAGGCTAAAGGGTTGGGACAATGGGAATACGTAAATGGGCAGAGTTCCTTTGCTATATTTTTTCTCCTCCAAATGGTACCCCTACCCCTTCTTTTATAAGCTAGAAGGAGCTAGGTATTTGGATGAACCCTTGGCCATGCATGGCTGGGAGTTTCAGTTAACTCACCCATAGCTTTTTGTTCCGGCGGAAACTTTCCTTTTTTCATTCTTTTGTCGGTCCACGTGGGTTGTTCTGGGTCATCCAGCATGTACACACGTGCAGTAATGGATTAGGGCGCATGGGCATTTATTCAACAGGATTTTCAAAGAGTTGTTCAGCAGTATTTTGGCAAAGAAGGGATATGAGTTGGCATGATGCTAGGTAAGCATGTGTGGTGAAATTTAGGGTTATAACACACCTTTGTGGAGGTGGGGGAGAATTATTCCTAAACTCTTCCTCGGGAGGAATGCCTTGAATTCTCCTCGATCTTTGGGGCAGTAGGTTGGCCAGTTTGAGTGATCATCTCTAGGTGAAAATTGACTCACCTTCCTAAAGTTGAACTACACTCACCAATCACACCGCTACAAATCCCTTAAAGACAAATAAAAAACAAACAACTTTGTTAAGATTCCTACTCAAGTGGATTAGGTCTTGGGACCAAAATAAAAACAAAGTGGTCTTAGGCCCTTCCGGACGAAGGCACATGTTGATTAAGTCCCATGCACCAACGCATGAAGGTATGAGAAGCAGATATCTTGACCTCCACATATCATCCTTATCCATTGCAAGTACCCATGCTTCGTGGGGCACCCTCCAACAATACTAAAGTGTGTGATATAAAATCTACCTCAAGTACTATGACAAACCCCCGTAGTCACCTTGTGATATACCTGGGAGAAGAAACTATGGTTACTAGCTCACAATTAGTGCCCGACAAGTACAATTGATAGTCGGGATCAAATGTGTGGGCAGGGTAGAAACTTATGAAGCCTCGAAATCACCGCATCTCGTGGAGGTATGGGCATAATCAAAACCCCTAATACATGATCTCTCACTACGCTTGGTCCATCTTTGGAGGGGAATATCCTTGGCTATTCCTTACACGACCTCCTATTTAACTCTTGTGTTAGAGGAGATTCCAGACCAACCTATATGACAACTAGATTCGTCACTCCCTATCTCAGACACTTATCTTTGTTTAGTGGCCTTGGAGAAATTTACTCTCCAACCTACACCAATGCCCTAGCCTAAACATGTTCGTTCTATTAGAAAAAATAGGACCGCGGAGCAATAAAATAAAACAGATGTAGAAACAAAACACAGAGGACACGCAATAAAAGAGAGACACAGATTTACGTGGTTCACCCAGTGTGGGCTACATCCACCAGAGAAATTGCCAGGTCCTTCCTTTATTATTATCCAGCAAATGAAGGGATACAACCTACAGCAAAACCCACTGTAACTTCTTCTTCTTTCTCTCACAGTCTCCTCTCTCAGAATACAATATTCACCATCGACCATAGCTGCAATACATTTCCCTCATAAAAGAGGGTTGCCTTCTAGGGCAAAAACAAACCCTAACATAATCTCTACCGTTAGATATGTGACCTTATAATGAACGGTCCAGATTTACAATGAAATTACAATATACTTTTATAAGGCAATTTTTCCTTTGGGGGCTTCGCCCCTGAACACCTGTTGGGGGCCCGCTTGCCCCCAGACCCCCCAGCCGGGGGGATAGGCCCCCTGGACCCCGCAGAGGGGGTACCCCCCCTCTTCACTCCCCCTCGTGGAAGAGTGTACATACTTCTGGGGTGTAAATACTTCATGGGGTATAAACACGGCTGAAAGTAAAAGACCTATAAATTAGGAAGATAACCAGGCTCCACAACCAACAATCTCCCACTTGGAGACTGATCTCAACAACTCCACCGATGTTGTATATGCTGGACTCTGAACCTTCTTGGACCTGGAAAATTTCTCATCTTCATCTTCATTCTTGAAGACCAACTGAAACTGAGCAAGAACTTAGTTTCTCCCTGGTTACTCCCTTTATTAACATGTTTGCAGGATTCTGGCTAGTGTGTATCTTTTCTATCCTCAATTGTCCATATTCCAAGGTGGATAGTATGAAGTGGTACCTCAACTGTATATGCTTAGTCTTTGAATGGAAGGCTGAGTTCTCTGCAAGTTGAATGGTACTCTGACTGTCACAGTACAACCTGTTGTTCTCCTGCTTCTTTCCCAATTCCTCCATAAACCTTTGTAACCAAATCATCTCTTTACTAGCCTTTGTAGCAGCAACATACTCTGCCTCTGTTGTTGAAAGTGCAAC
>ML783739.1:262457-323232 GCA_009831015.1 Picea engelmannii
CACCCAGTGTGGGCTACGTCCACCAGATAAATTGCCAGGTCCTTCCTTTATTATTATCCAACAAATGAAGGGATACAACCTATAGAAAAACCCACTGTAACTTCTTCTTCTTTCTCTCATAGTCTCCTCTCTCAGAATACAATATTCACCATCGACCATAGCAACAATACATTTCCCTCATAAAAGAGGGTTGCCTTCTAGGGAAAAAAAAAACCCTAACATAATATCTACCATTAGATCTGCAACCTTATAATGAACGGTCCATATTTACAAGGAAATTGCAATATACTTTTATAAGGAAATTTTTTCTTCGGGGGCTTCACCCCCAAACCCTCGCTTGCCCCCAGACCCCCCAGCCGGGGGGATAGGCCCCCTGGACCCTACAGAGGGGGTACCCGCCCTCTGCACTCCCCTGCATGGAAGAGTGTACATACTTCTGGGGTGTAAATACTTCATGGGGTATAAACACGGCTGAAAGTAAAAGACCTATAAATCATGAAGATAATCGGGCTCCACAGCCAACACGTTCACCCTAGAAAAATGAAAGTTTCTAATAGATTTTTAGTTACGCGTTCATTTTAATGGGTTTTTCTTTACTCAGAAAGGGTGCAAATGAAACTTTGGTGATGTTCAAACTGACTCCAAAATTAATGCAAAATAAGAACATAATGCAGTTTCTTCAAATGCAAATGGATGCAACTATACTTATGAAGAAAATTATTTTCTTTTTCAAATGAAAACAAAAAGTTTGAGTGCAATATTTAAGACACCTTGAGATGCACTTTAAAAATATCTTTTCCGAAAACAAATGCACACAAGAATGCAAAACTTTTACTGCTGGATTCTTTTCTTTTTCAATGAAGGCTACCACTACCAAAGAACTACACAATGAAACTACTCGAATACTAAGTAACCACCTCTTTTCTTGCAAAGATGGAAGGCAAGGGTTCAAGAAAGGATCAGCAAACAAACATGCGTATTTTTGTTCTTTTTTGTTTACAAAAGAAAATAAAAACAAAATATTGCAATTTTTTTCTTTTTGAAACAAGGAAAAGTAGGTAAAGAGACAAAAAGCGCTCAACCAAGGAACCACTGAAAACTCAGTGAGTCTGGATGTTCCGACAAATAAGGTTGATCTTCCAATCAACAAGAAAAACTTTATATAAAATAACTCTTGAAATATTTTTCTTTTTCTGTATGATACACTTTCATATTTCAACAAAGCTAAGATCATCAAAGACTCGGGACAACCCAGGAAACTGAGAAAATGAAGTACTAAACCCAGAAAGAAAGAGGAATTTTAAAAAACTTCAAATTCATGCAAGCCCACAACTGTTATCCATGCAACTCGCAGATATCCACGGGCTGTATAAGTGCAACATGAAGATGTACATGGGATATAGAACAACAACTCACAGATGGCTAGTTAAACTGAGAAAAATAAAAAGACACTCCAAGAAAGAGAGATTCAGGACTTGGCAACAATTCCTGAGAGGCTAAAAACTCTGTAAGAAACTCTAAAACTATAGAATAAATGACAAGGAAAGAAAGCAAGAGACCCTAAGAGACTGACCCAAACTAGTAGAATTCATCAGTATGGTTGCCAATTCTATTGATGAAATATTTCCCCCATGATTTTGGGTCAAAATCACAACAGATAAAGAATGTGTAGAGAATATAGAGATCTTCCCTCCAGGAAAAGCACACAAAACTGAAAGAATAACTACTTTTACTATGAGAAGTTAGGGAAGGAAAAAGGAGAAAGGGTTCACCTTAAGTCTCCTGCTTGATGTCGATTCCACTCCTTTCTTTCGATGAGCTCACGATCCTTTGCTGGAACCAACCTGCAAAATGGACATAATACAAGGGCTGCTACAAAGGTAGTTATACGATATAAGAGTATACATGTCATATATCATATTCAAAGTAAACTTAATAATCAAAAATGAATAAAAGACAAGAGGGAAAACAAACTCTTATGTTAATGCCAAATCAAAAAGGTAAGTTACAACCTTGTCTCTCCTTTGGCACCCCCTCGAAGCCAATTATCTGGATTCCTCCAAGAATCCCTCAAGCATCGACTCATCCAATACACTCTTCCTTGTGCCTCCCAAATAAGGATAAGGATACAAATCATAACCATATGGATAGGAAATAGTTGTTGGAAAAGGAGTTTCTAGATAAAATGGGGTGTTGCTCAGAGGATTATAGGAAAGGGAGGCTTGCTATATACTGGAAGCATAACCTTGCACCAAGGGAATTAACCTTTCCTTATCCCTCAATGGTGTTTTTATCTCTTCCCCAATAGGTTGGGGGAGTTAGATTACATTGTGTACGACCATGGGGATGTTGGGGAACGATCCCAACCGAAAACATTGCTCGAAAACATGGAATTATTTTATTTTTTATTCTTTTTTAGGGCATCCCCAGGTTGCAATATGGAAAGTCATGGATGTTCGTGTGTTGCACTAGGGAAACCTACGGATATGCTCATAAGGCATATTTTTTAAATGATTTTGGAGAGGCAATTTGGGAAAATGTCTAACAAGCTTTGGGAAAAGATTAGGCCATGGCACAAATGCATAGGTGTGGCATTTTGTGCTATGAGATGATAACACCAACAACATCATCAAATTTCAAAGTGTTTAAACTAAGGACATAATTACTTGCAACCATGACCAAGTCGTTCTAGTTTTCTGGCAATGAGCACAATATTAGAAGAGTCATAACCTCATCATCAAAGTTCACTCCTATAGAACTTATATTATTAGTAACTGTATTAAATTAATTTAAATAATTGGAAACAAACCCACCTTCTGACATATTCATATTAAATAATTGTTTCATTAGAAATACCTTGTTGGAGGCCAAGGGTTTTTCATACAGTTTAGCCAATTCCTACATCATATCCTCCATTCTCTTTTCTTTTGAAATGTTGAAATCCACCAACATTCTCAGGCACATCTGTATCATTCCTAGTGCCTTTCTGTCAAAAACCTCTCATTCTTCTTCCTTCATACTCGTTAGATGCTTTGCTTTTCCGCCCAATAGTAAGAAAAGATCCTTCTGATATACATAGTCTTCCATTTGCATCTCCCATAACTGGTAGTCTCAACTGTTAAATTTCTCGACCCTAAACTTTAAATCTTCCACCATTTCTCCCACTCGATCCAGGAGCCGTCTTTTCCTGCAAGTTACAATTCACTTTGATACTAATTGTTAGAAAAAAGAGGTTCACAGAGCAATAAAATAAAATAAATGTGGAATAAAACACAAAATATACATAATACAATAGAGAGACAACTATATTATGTGGTTCACCCAATATGGGCTATGTCCACTAGAGAAATTACTAGTCATTCCTTTATTGTTATCTAGCAAATGAAGGGATGCAACCTACAACACACCCATTGTAACTTTGTCTTCTTTCTCTCATAGTATCCTCTCTCATAATACAATATTCACCCTCATACACAGTCACAATACAATGACCTCATAGAAAAACAAGTTTTCTTCTTGGGTGAAAAACCTAACATAACTTCTACTGTCAGATATGCAACCTTATAATGAATGGTCTAGATTTACTACAAAATTACAATATTTTACAAGGCAATTTTCTCACAAAAAATTCTTTGGGGGTGCTGCCCTTGAACCCCCACCAAGGGGGGATCCAATGATTTTCACTACCCTCCATGGACCCCATGTCAAGAAATGGGATACAAACATGGCTAAAACAAGACCTCTGAATCAAGAAGATAATCAGGCTCCACAACTAACAAGAAATGAGACATTGTTGATTAAATATTTTAATCACATTGATTAGCAAATCATACTAGAATATTCATATTTAAAGAAAGAATGATAGGAAGGTAATTTGTTCTGGTTTAAGATCATATTAATACCATTTAAATTGGATCCATACACTTCCATAAAAGATAGAGGCTAATATATACCCATTCGAATTAGCTATAATAATAGTGAGTTTGGAAAGTTTCATTATGTAGAAAGGACTCCACTATAGAAAGAAGTTGATATTATGCCTAGAGTTAATATAGTTGGTATATGACTGGAAATTATATTTATAAAACATGCGGGATAGTTTGGTTTGTGACATGCATGGAAAACATAATGTAGAGAATGGATCTCTTTGTAATGTTTCCCTACAGATTAATGTTGATTTGAAGAAGAGAATTGGAGATGAAGCTCATGCTACCCAAAATGATGATGGATGTGTTGGACACACTGACCACACTGAGAGAAGGGGGTGAATCAGTGTAGTAATATTTTTCAAACTTCCCTTCACAAAACTCCTTAGTTAGCAATCACCATTTACTCCTTACTTATTACTATCATTTATAACCAGTTCAATGTAAACATATATCAACAACATGTAATAGATACATAAATCATCAATAAGTCATCACCACAAGATACACAAAGAACACAGGATGTATGTACAATTTTCTTTTTATTACGGACTACAATCCTTGGGTTATCAACAAGAATTGAATAATGTACAACTCTACAAGAGCACCAGCTCTGTAATGCAAGACTCAGCTTACACAACTCAGCACCAACTGAGAGGAGGATTCAATCATCAATAGATACCAATATTTCAATAGGTACTTGACCTATTAGTAGTGCAGCAAGTGTATGTACATGCCCTATCAGTAGTACAACTCGTGTATGTAAATATCCTCTCTGTACTACAACATTTGTATTCCTTTTGAAAAAGTAGGGTTTTATCTCCTTGCTAAACTCAGATCCTCTGCATCCTTCAGTCACATCCACTTATATCTTTCACTGTCCAATCTAAACCATAACCAAACACAACACATCTATTCTCTCCAACAACTTCCTCATGCTCCTCAACCATACAATATGAATGCTACTTAATCATGTATAAGAAACCAATATACTATGGCAATCATATCAGTACTGAACCATAAGAGTGTTTCTCACTCTATCAATCAACCAACAGAACCATATCACATCAGCCATACCAAGAATGCCTTAATAATTCACCATATAATAAGCAAGAGTATCCATCAAGACAACTATGTGACCATAACAAAGTTTCTATGGAAGATCTGAGCCCATAGAATGCAGATCTGGAACTTACTTCAGACTTCAAAAACCAGGCATCATCTCACATTCAAATCTTCATGCGTTCCTCCAAATGTATGCACTTTGACCTTCTTCAGCCCACGTGTGTATGTTCTATGGCTTACTGCATCCCGAGTATGTAAGCTCTTTGTCCCACTGCTGCTCATGTACTGCTTCAGAAACTAGGGTTTTTGAACTTCTGAAACTTTCTTCGTCAAGATCTCAAACTTATGGAAACTTTGATGCGTCCATGAGATCCTCCAGACAATATCTCTCTCTGAATAGATCTTCAATATAAGCTCAAAAGATGTCTCTCACAAGATGCCCTTGCCTCTTATTTATACACTCCATGCAGCTTCCCTAGAAGCATCTTCTTGGCCACTTTGTCCACATAGCCACTTTGTCCACATAGTCACTTATGCCCAACTTTGTCCAATTTTCCACTTGTCCATATATCAAATAGCCACTTGACCACTTAACCCACTTTCCTCATTTTAGGGTTAACCCTCTTATAACTACTTTACATAGTTAGAAAGTTCTCCATTTACTTTATTATTTAAATAATCTTCTTTGACTTTATCACTTTACTTTATTATTTAAATCATTTCTTCTTTGTAAGAACTTTGACTTCTTTGACCTTTTGGGGCTTCAAGCCAACATATGAGAGTCCTCCAACCTCGTAAGTCCATAACTCTCAAACCGTGAGGAGTTATGTGACGTTCCACATACCACTGGAAGTGGCATGATGAGCACTATCCATCTAGATTAGTTTCACTGAAAATTTCACTAACATTTATCTCATTATTTCACAATTAAGTATGGGTTCTCTAACTATACTTCTAGGATAACTCAACCGCAAAGTGTCTTCCCATGAGGGCTTTCACCATAAGGGGACCACTTTGGAGTTCATCCATTTGTACTTCTTATCAACCATGACAAGACAATAATGAGTCATCTTTAAATCAATCCAATTGGAATAACCTATGACAATACATTAATATGACATTGTCCCTTTGCCATTGATTCCATGCATGATCACATGATTCAACGATCAATACATGAATGCATCAAACCATCTGTTAGCACTAGAAGTCGCCTTCAGATTGCAGAAAAGGAAAGCCCGGTACACATCAAATTTAGGTGGATGTTGTTTTTATATGGATGGAGGTCAATGGACAAAACTCAGAATCTGAATGATGTTCAACACATAACTGGACAAGAAGTGTACAGGGAAGTGAGGGCCACATTAACTTCATTTAGGAAATTGAGTTAAAGAGAGAGCAGAGGGAAGACTTAGTGAGAGAGGTGAACGAGACTGTTGTTGATACTGAGAGGGGGGTGAATCAGTATCAAGTACAATTTTAAAAACCTTTTTCAACTTATACTTAAACCATTCAATTATATCCAATGAGCAATGAACAATAGTATAAGAGTTACACCAATACACCACAATACACCATGCACAATATATGAGAAATAATGAATAGTTTTTGTTTAGGGGAATTAATGACTTCCAAAGGTAGCTACAGCTTCCAAATGTAAAGGGAGGGATAAACCTCCAAGAGGAAGATACAATCTTCCAATATCAAATAAGATTTGAACTCTCCATCCTTGACGCTTCCTTCCACCCAAGAATATATAAGAGATAATAAAACTTTACATTAAATCATCACCATCATTCAATCATCACATAGAACCAGATAATGCTTCCTGAGACTTCTTCAATTTCTGCAATTCTTCAATTCTTGGAGTACTCTAATCCTTTAGATAATATTATTCAATGTATTCTCTGAAACTCCTCCAATTTTCACTCCTTGAATCCTCCCCAAAAAGAGGTTATAGAAAGAATGGTAGAGTTTATTCAATTATGGTCTGTTCAGAAGACCCAACTGGTACAGCATGCTCCGCACTCAATATTTAACGTCTGATTCTGAAACTACCACAAAATAAAATACAGTCCGTACTCTTTCCAATGGAATTATTTCCACTTCATTTGGATTCTGTATGAAGAAGTTATGACTATTTTACTCGGAACACCTGTTTATTGACTAGCTTCAGGACTGGTCATAAACCCTATCTTCCACAGAGTGTATCTCCATAATTATAGTGAATCAAGAGATGAAATTTTTACCAGAGGTACCTTGATATGTCTTCTCAATACCATAGAAATTTCACCATCTAAATCATTCTACAAAAAAATTTATAGAAAAAATGGTAAGATGACCTGAAAATAACATACCTTAGAACACATCACCAAAAGACTTCATCCTCCCTTGAAATCTGGCCTTCTTTTACTTCTTATTCCCTATGAAATTCGACTTGTATCAAATGAATGTATAATGATGTTTATTTATACCATATATTTTATTTCATTTTAACATTAGGTCCGACCTGACACTTTCTTATTTTGTTATTCTTTTCTTTAATTATCTTCAGGGCCTACATTTACAATTCACTTGTCATCTTCAAAAATTCATTTCTGCTCAACCATGAGGATCCATGTGACGTGCCACATACCACTGGGAAAAACATGATGTATAATATCCATCCATGGGTATTGTATCTGCATGTGCATTTTCCTTCATGTCCAAATACCTTCATCAATCTTGCGGTCCAAAACCCATGACTAGGTTTGACATCAATGACAACAACCAATCTTCCAACAATCTCCCCCTTTGTCATTGATGGAAACACTCATGCTCCCTCTATCATCATGATATCAATTTCTCTCCCCATTTGACATCAATGGCAAAGGTTACGGCTTCTCCCCTTGAGTTTAATGGAAAAAAAGGTAACCGTCTTCTTTGGGGCTGCTCTCCCTAACCATTTTTTCTATAACTCCTTTTCTAAGAGTTTACAAGTAGTGCCACCTAAAGGAATTGCATAAAACACATTGAAGAACATTGTGTATTAGTTTCAGATCTCTATTCATTACAGGTACAAAGTTATGATTATCTCAAGTTGGGGTTGTTAACTAATCCAAAACTAGTCATGGTTGAGATAAGCAGTTGATGAGTTGGCACATACATGAGGTGTATAGTTGATGATGTCAGTACGTATTAATGAGTCATTGTTGATGAGTAGTTGACACATTGTTTTTATATACTTGGTACATGGTTGGATGCACTTGTTTATGGTACATGTTGATTACAGGTTGTTTGGCACAAGTTCGTGCATGGTTGATGCACTTGTTTATGTTGACATATTGATATCTGTTGAGGATTGTTGTCTCATCTCAGTTGGTACTGAGAATGTAAGATGAGTCTTGCATATAGAGTTGGTGCTCTTGTAGAGTTGTACTCTATTCAGTTGTTGCTAGAAAACCCCGAATTGAAGTCCATAATAAAAGGACAAATTGTACATACATCTTGTGTTCTGCAACTAAGTCTGTGGATAGAATTGTATGTTTTCATATAATATATCAAGAAACACAGTTCTATAGACGTATCCCTAGGGAGAGGGTGGACAATGTAAATCTTATTGTTCTTTGTGGTTGATGTTGTGTTATTGGCTACCTGTTATACTGTTATTGCATGAATGTTAGATCAAAGATATAACTTCACAAAGTAAGCATAATATTGTTAAGCATATCTAGGTTAGTTGCGTTGTTTTTCTAGATTCACTTTTCAATTCCTCTACTTGTAGACACCTGTGTCCTGCAACCCCCCTATTGCTACTTAGGTTAAACTTCATCTTCTTTGTAGGTGTTGCCGAAAGGGCCAATAGTTAGGGTTTCTTGGTGCATTGTTAGTGTTGAATCCTGGGTCTGCCCCTATGCCGACAAGTACACTGGAACAAACATAATCTAACTGAATAATCATTGAGCGAGTTGTATGAACACCACAATTCGAACATTGTAACGTGGTCCTATGGATCCTCATCACTTTTCCCTTTAAATTTTGGAATGTCTGGAGGTAGTTTGGTTGGGACTGTAGGACAACTAGGGTCATGATGAATGAGATCATTCATCAACTTGGATAAGTCTGGCAAATGTAGCATTTCCAAAAATGGTAACCTAGGCTGCATCATTCATTAATGAGCGTCCTGAAAAGAAGATCATGAGTTGTAACTGGCACCAGGCTACCAGAAAGAGTTTTTTATCAAACCAGAGCTTGGGATGAAGCCTTGTTGTCCCTAATTAAATGAAGGAACACCTCCAACCATATGACTCCCAAAATAAGAACCAATGTTTCCCCCAGCAGACCCCCCATGCATAGGAAAAACTCCTTGCATGGGGGTAGACTGATTGGGAAATGGGTTGACCCCTTGCAACAACCCTTGAGATGGATTCCAATGTCCTTGGAGATAGGTTCTCCCCAAAGATTCCCCTAGAAAAGACAAAAGTCCTTTCCAGGGGATAGACTGACATGGGAAGGGGTTTTCCCATGCCAACAATGCGGATACGGTGAAATGATTACTCCCGAACCCAGCGTAAAGTGTGAATGGGGTCGGTGTAGATGGAATACTAGAGGATTGAGTTCAACTACCCAAGAAGGCACCCCAGCCCCATGTAGGGTTAGGGTCAGAAGATTGGACATTTCCGCTTCCAACGAATGGGGATGACCAAGGAATGTGTCCTCCGTCCCAAGGCACAGCTTGGTAAGGAGTTAAAGTTCTCCCTACACCAACATTCAAAAATTGGGATGCTGGATGAGAAATAACCAACGCGTTAAGCGCGTTAATCAGTGACATTCTATAACAGAAAGTGTTTGGTGTTGATGATAACAATGAAGCTACACTTGAAACTTGAGTGGGACCAACCACTGACAAGGAAATGTTATTGGTTGTCATGACAATGGTGGATTGAACCACAATTTTCATTTGACCCGACATACTAGGAGGAAAGATCCCCCTAGTAACTATCACCGAGGTGGGATTTGCAAGGGTTCTCAACCTTGACATTGGCGGAGTGTCATCCATAATGGCCCAGTGGATAGGGATACTATCAATGAAGTCTAATCTAAGAGGAGGGACTTGTACGAGTGGTAATGGAAAAGTACCAAGTAATGAAGGATTAAAGTGTGGAGTGAAATCCCCAGCTTGAAGGTCCTCAACGATTACCTCCTCGGGTTTTGAAGTGTTGAATTCTGAAGGATCAATGTTTACAATCTCGGTCTGATCGATCGATACGAAGGTTTCAAATTGATCAAAACGACACCTTTGTGGAGGCGGGGGAGAATTATTCCTAAACTCTTCCTCGGGAGGAATGCCTTGAATTCTCCTCGATCTTTGGGGTGGTAGGTTTTCCACTTTGAGTGATCATCTCTCGGTGACAATCGACTCACCTTCCTAAAGTTGAACTACGCTCACCAATCACACCGCTACAAATCCCTAAAAGACAAGAAAAAAACAAACAACTTGGTTAAGATTCCTACTCAAGTGGATTAGGTCTTGGGACCAAAATAAAAAAAAAGTGGTCTTAGGCCCTTCCAGACGAAGGCATAGGTTGATTAAGTCCCATGTACCAATGCATGAAGGTATGAGAAGCAGTTATCTTGACTTCCACATATCATCCTTATCCATTGCAAGTACCCATTCTTCGCGGGGCACCCTCCAACAAAACTAAAGTGTGTGATACAAAATATACCTCAAGTACTATGAAAAACCCCCATAGTCACCTTGTGATATACCTGGGAGAAGAAACTATGGTTGCCAGCTTGCAATTAGTGCCTGACAAGTACAATTGATAGTTGAGATCAAATGTGTGGGCAGGGTAGCAAATTATGAAGCCTCAAAATCACCGCATCTCGTGGAGGTATGGGCACAATTGAAACCCCTAATACATGATCTCTCACTACGCTTGGTCCATATTTGGAGGGCAATATCCTTGGCTATTCCTTACATGACCTCCTATTTAAGTCTTCTATTAGAGGAGATTCCAGACCAACTTATATGACAACTAGATTCCTCACTCCCTATCTCAGACACTTATCTTTGTTTAGTGGCCTTGGAGAAATTTACTCTCCAACCAACACCAAGTCCCTATCCTAAAATTGTTCGTTCACCCTAGAAAAATGAAAGTTTCTAATAGATTTTTGGCTATGTGTTCATTTTAATGGGTTGTTCTCTACTAAAAAAGGGTGCAGATTTTGGTGATGTTCAAACTGACTCCAAAAGTAATGCAAAATAAGAACATAGTGCAGTTTCTTCAAATGAAAATGGATGCAACTATACTTATGAAGAAAACTATTTTCTTTTTCAAATGAAAACAAAAAGTTTGAGTGCAAGATTTAAGACACCTTGAGATGCACTTTAAAAATCTCTTTTCCGAAAACAAATGCACACAAGAATGAAACAATTTTACTACTGGATTCTTTTCTTTTTCAATGAAAGACTACCACTACCAAAGAACTACACAATGAAACTACTTGAATACTAAGTGACTACCTCTTTTCTTGGAAAGATGGAAGGCAAGGGTTCAAGAAAGGATCAGCAAACAAACATCCGTATTTTTGTTCTTTTTTGCTTACAAAAGAAAATAAAAACAAAATATTGCAATTTTTTTCTTTTTGAAACAAGGAAAAGTAGGTAAAGAGAAAAAAAGCGCTCAACCAAGGAACCACTGAAAAATCAGTGAGTCTGGATGTTCGGACAAATAAGGTTGATCTTCCAATCAACCAGAAAAACTTTATATAAAATAACTCTTGAAATGTTTTTCTTTTTCTATATGATACACTTTCATATTTCAACAAAGCTAAGATCATCAGAGACTCGAGACAACCCAGGAAACTGAGAAAATCAAGTACTAAACCCAGAAAGAAAGCGGAATTTTTTAAAACTTCAAATTCATGGAGGTCCACGACTATTATCCATGCAACTCGTAGATATCCGTGGGCTATAGAAGTGCAACATGAAGATGTACATGGGATGTAGAACAACAACTCACAGATGGCTAGTTAAGCTGAGAAAAATAAAAAGACACTCCAAGAAAGAGAGATTCAGGACTTGGCAACAATTCCTAAGAGGCTAAAAACTCTGTAACAAACTCTAAAACTATAGAAGAAATGACAAGGAAAGAAAGAAAGAGACCCTAAGAGACTGACCCAAACTAGGAGAATTCCCCAGTATGGTTGCCAATTATGTTGATGAAATATTTCCCCTGTGATTTTGGGTCAAAATCACAACAGATAAAGACTGTGTAGAGAATATAGAGATCTTCCCTCTAGGAAAAGCACACAAAACCGAAAGAATAACTAATTTACTAGGAGAAGTTAGGGAAGGAAAAAGGAGAAAGGGTTCACCTTACGTCTCGTGCTTGATGTCGATCCCACTCCTTTCTTTCTATGAGCTCACGATCCTTTGTTGGAACCAACCTGCAAAATGGACATAATACAAGGGCTACTACGAAGGTAGTTATATGATCAAAGAGTATACATGTCATATATCATATTCGAAGTAAACTTAATAATAAAAAATAGGACGGAAAACAAACTCTTCTATTAACGCCAAATCAAAAATTTAAGTTACAACCTTGTCTTGCCTTTGGCACCCCCTCAAAGCCAATTATCTGGATTCCTCAAAGAGTCCCTCAAGCATCGAATCATCCTATACACTCTTCCTTGTACCTCCCAAATAAGGATAATGATACACATCATAACCATATAGATAGGAAATAGGTGCTAGAAAAGGAGTTTCCAGATAAAATGGGGTGTTGCTCAGAGGATTATAGGAAAGGGAGGCTTGATATATACTAGAAGCATAACCTTGCACCAAGGGAATTAACCTCTCCTTATCCCTCAATGGTGTTTTTATCTCTTTCCCAATAGGTTGGGGGAGTTGGATTACATTGTTTACGAGTAGGGGGACGTTGAAGAATGAGCCCAACTGAAAACATTGCCTGAAAACATGGAATTATTTTATTTTTTATTCTTTTTTAGGGCATCCGCGGATTGCAATATGGAAAGTCACGAATGTTCATGTGTTGCACTAGGGAAACCCACGGATATGCTCATAAGGCATATTTTTTAAATGATTTTGGAGAGGCAATTTGGGAAAATGTCTAACAAGCTTTGGGAAAAGATTAGGCCATGGCACAAATGCATAGGTGTGGCATTTTGTGCTATGACATGATAACACCAACATCATCAAATTTCAAAGTATTTAAACTAGGGACAGAGTTACTTGCAACCATGACCAAGTCGTTCCAGTTTTCTGGCAATGAGCACAATATTAGAAGAGTCATAACCTCATCGTCAAAGTTCACTCCTATATAACTTATATTATTAGTAACTATATTGTAGAAACCATGTTTAATTAAATCCAAAATTTTGTACATCTAAACATATAATTCCTTTCTCATACATAAATAATTCATTCACATCATAAGCATAAATATTCTGCATAAATTAAAATCTATCTACTGCATAAAAATAACTCAACAATTCACCATAAAATACCTACTTCTGATGCTAATCCCCGTCGATATGGTTGTCCCTTCCCTGCTTCCTTGCTACTGCCTTGTCTAGCCTGATGCATTGACCAATTCTATCCAAACTGACTAACCTCTCAGCCAGCTAGGAGTAGCCTGTCTGGCTCCCTAGCTCCAGGAAACCGAAAGGAATCCTAGCCCCCATGGCCAAAACCCCTAGCAAACCGTTGCCCCCTACAATGATACTCAAAGACTGCAGAACTCCACCACAGAACTAGAAAATCCAAGAGAAGAAACCATAACTCTCCTCCCCTCTCCAAAATGCTTCCCTCCCCAAAAATGATGATCCCCTCCCCCCCCCCATAAGGCTCCTCCCATCATATCCCTCTTTAACCGACTCTCTTCCGCCTCATTAATTTCCTTATCCCTCCTTTATTACCTTATCCTTTTATTTATTATCCTATCCCTTCCATTTAATGTTTCTTATCCCCTTATTTAATGTTTTATCTGCTCCCGCATACATAAAGCAATTAATTAAATAAATTAAAATTATAAAGCTCCTTAATTTATTACCTATGTCATTGAATGTGATATGTAACTAATTAATTAATTAATTAATCAAAAGTTATAAACAATTGATTAATAAATTAATATTTAATTAATATTATTAATGCTAATCATTGTTTAATTAAAACTATATTAGGACAATTAATTATCTAATTAATTTTTACTTAATAATCCCTAAGCATATATTCAACTAGGGTTGTTACATACACCCACCCTTCATGAAACTTTGTCCCGAAGTTAAGGTATCTTATGGTACAAGGAAAAGAAACATGGTTCACACATTCATAACAATTAACCGACATTATCAGTAAGTAAGTCAAGAAAACTCATACATACTAGTGTATATGTACAAGAAATGCATGTGTAGCTAGTACATACAAGTCTCATGCATGTACTAATAATCAATAACTATCATCCTTTAGTAATTTAGGTATGCATCCAATCCAATCAATCAAGACTAGTCTTTTATAAAAGACAACAAACCAATCAATTGTTTGAGAAATTCTTTAATTACAATTATTCGTTTCAACAATTTTATTTAGACAACTGTGGTTTAGTTACGAAATTATGAATATTCATATATACACATTTCTTTTTTTCTTTTTTTTTTGAAGGGAAAACATTAAATTCCACCACAAGATAGATCTCCATATTGTCTCAACTATTACTACTCATCCTTCCTCCCTAACCTACTTCCATCTCCATTCCTATCCTTCCTCTACCAGACTATCTTGGAGCATCAACTATATTGACCTAACTCCAAATAGAACCCGTAAGAGGAAGTGTCGCTATCTCGACCAAGATTCCCTAGCAGGCATCTAATAGTCATCATCACACGTCTTGGGGAGCACGAACTAACACCGTCCTCCCATGACTTCAGGTTCTGAAGGATACACGGTGGGAAATGCCTCCACCCCTCCTAATCATAACTAGGGTCCACAGCCTACAATGGAGGATACATGGTGGGAAATGCCTCCACCCCTCCTAACAGGACTAGGGTCCACACTCTACAATGGAATACACAGTGGCACCGTGTTGCTAGGGGTTTTGTCATCATTTATTCGATTTTGGGTAGAGTCATCACCTGAAATCATGCACTGGACCACATATCATAGCAATGCATCCAAACCAATATAAGTTCCACATATAATATTCATACCATAATGTTTCTCGATTAGTGGTCCTGATATCCACTTCATCATCATTATCCCTTGGCTATTTCATAGCCCATAACCTGCAGATTAGTCTGTAACACAAACTCATACATTTATATGAATTATCATCATGTAATTGCATACTATCATCATTTCAATTTGGTATCCCTGTACCGATAAATTTGTTGTAGGAAAATCTCCCTGCGGACAGGCAGATTGCCTCAAAGAGCTTGACCCTAACTCTAAGACAGAAAATGCTTAACGTGGACATTGACTTCCTTTCAAATCTATCTAAACTAACACATGAGAAGGAAGGATAACATAAGTACCTTTTTATCGACGTTTTTCCCTGCACACTCCGAGTTGTGCTCAAATCCTTTGCTCCTCGCTGAGTTCTGCAGACAAACAATATACGACCACTTCCTATTCTATTGATATTAGCTTGAAAACAGATCTATCTATTAATGATAAGTTCATGTAACATTAGACAAAAACTAGAAAGAAACAGGCCAAGCATGTCATATTAATGAGAATAACAACAGCAATACTTACAATCGTAGATGCGAATGCGACAGCTTCGTCAAGTCCCCTTCATCTAACCCTTGCCTGAAAGATCCACAACTTGGATAACAGAAGCTTCACTGATCACTCTCTCTTGGCTGACTGTGTGTTTCCTCTAAGATCATAGGTTTCATGCTAGCAGTTCTTCCCCCTTTCCACCATCTGTTGGCAGCCAATTCAATTTTTTTTAATTGCCCTAAAAAGCTGCCTACACCTATTGTCTTCTAAACGACAAGTCATCGTCGCATTTTTCAACTAGACATTTATTTATTTCTTGCGACAATTTCAATTTGGCTTAGATTCATTTTTCACAACTGAAAGTGTGAAAACCCCTCCATCATTGTTTGGCCTATCGTAGTATTTTATTAATTTTCTGAAAGGCACTTTACCATTGGTTTATCATATGGCTGCAAAGGTTCTTTCAAACTATGTCCCTTGGCCTACTCTTACTTTGACTGCACAGTTTGATTTTATTTGATTGATAAAGCATTGAACATGTTAAGTTATGGGTTATATTTGATGTCATAAGGGTCATGGTTGATCTTGTTTTATGTGATGCAATCCTTATTTTCATAAACCTTTGACTTGTCGATTTTATAAAATCATTTGTCATAATGTTTTGATTATATATTATGCTATGAGCGCATGATCAATATTGAGTTTCGATTTCATGTCAAAAGGCAAAGGTTTGAATTATAAATCACGATCGGGTAAACTTTTGGTTTGATTTAATAAGTCTGAACTTATGCGATGGCACGATTGGATAAACATTTAACTTTGGGCTTTGATTATGATTTGGATCATTGCTTGGTATGTTGTTTTATGGGATTTGATTGAATGGTTTTAACTTATGCAATGGCGCATTGATATAATATATGGTATGGCAAGTTGATACATTGTCCACCGCCTAAATTATCTGGTTGGCCGATTCATATGGTTTAAACGACATTATGTGGATGGAACATCACTGTACTATGCCATTATTATCCTGCATGGCGGTGGTAATCCCACCACCTTCGCACGCATACAATTAATCCATTCCCCTTTGAGCACTGCAGCTGTTAGCCGTAACCATTTTCGACCCTCTGTATTGTATTGTTCAATTCAAACCCTACTATGCACAGAAGCCATGGCTCCAGTTGTAAGGGCCGAGCCCAATGGGTGCCAAGAATTGCTGATGTTCGATGGCACTTATAGCAACCTGGAGAAATTCGGATGGCTCCCGTTCATAAGAAAATTCAATGGTTATAACCCTAGCGTGGCTCGGCAATTTGCGTTATCATTCGATGGCTGCCGAGCCAAAGTTGGGGATGTGCAACTTGAGATTAATGAGCAATTTCTTACCTCGGCAACCAGTCTTCCTGCTACTGGACCGAAGTGGTCGAAAATTTGCAAGGTGGAGGATGTCCTGTGGACATTTCTCTTCCAATCCCGAATGGTGAACTCCTGCGACAAAGGTTTGCCTGCAAAAATGTTAAAATAGCACTGGCATGACCTGCTAATGATAATCAAGCAATTCATTACTTGCGAGGGCAGGTACGGGTTCATTTTCTTGTTTCAACTTCGTCTATTGATGGTTTTTATAGGATATGAGCTTTGTATGCCCCACTACCTGCATAGAAGTCTGTTTAAGATGGCTAAAAGGTACAAACGTAACCAGGCCGATACCAGCCTCTTCCATCTTGGGTTGATTAAAATGTTTATGGTCTATGAGTTGGGGTTACCACACGACTGTTGGGGTGATTTTCTCAGTCGTAATGGCTTTGAAGACTCAAGCCCACCACAGGTTGATAAACCTATTGTGACCGAAAGCAAGCCTATCCCTGTGCCTTACAGCGTTTTGTTACCCAAACCTCTACCCGACTCACCTGTGAACTTGCCCATGTCTGTGACCAAACAGGTCGAAATTGCTAAACCTGCAGCCAAAAAGCCTAAAGCTAAAACTGGTGCTAATTCTAAAGGCAAGAAAAACGCTCGGTTGATCTCTCGCATGGCAAGGAATAAACCTAGAAACCCTGCCAACCCTGAGCTTATCATGGTCAGTGAAGAGTCTGATTCGGAGATTGAACGTTTTCTCGCAAATGAGTATCCTTACTCAGAGGGTCTGTGTGACAAACCTGCATATGACTTGGTCAAGAATTTACCACCTTGTTTGCGGGATGATCCTAATTTTCCTAGCATTGAAATACCTCGTGGAACCCTCGGTGACTCGTCGAAACCCCCTTCTACTCAACCAGTTGTTCCACCATGCGATCAGTGTGGTTTATGGTTGGAGAGATACTACTTAGATGTGCCGATGTTGCAATCCAGAATCCATGCTCTCGAAGATCAGGTGGCAAAACTCACCCGTCATAATGTGAAGGTGCAACCCATCGACAAGAAGCAATGAACTGATGGTTCAATTCTATTTAAAAATGTCGAGTCGGCTACAGCAATCGTCAATTCAAAATTGACATAGCCTCAGCAACCTCGCTGGTATAACTTTCACCCATTTATATGGCACATTCATAAACTCTGTGTACATCATTGACCTGCTCTGTCACATAAGTATGCATTGCTGTATATAATTTGTTTTGGTAAATCGAATTTTGTTATTGTTAAAGTTTTAATTGGATTTGGTTTTGATTCTATTAAATCATAATATGGATTTGATTGTTTTAAATCGGTTGCGATTGAATGTTCTGTTGCATCTATTATAGACAAGTTGTTTCACATCTCCATTTTGGAACATGATCTATGTTTTAATCTAAATTGGTTATGATGCACATAAACGATGGTTGTCTGTTACAATTTTATGTACATATGACTTTGACCAGCCCAGATACGATTTGGATTATGTTTAAAAAGGGTTTTGTTTTATATTTACCCAAATCGTGAAGTGATACAAATCGTAACAGTCATACAACTCCCAGCCAGTCAATTTGTTGTGGTTATTCAACCCTGTTCTATTTTGAATTGGAATGGATTTGTAAAACAAAAATGATCATGCCCAGGATGATGAATTGTTCTATAATTGGCTCAGACCCAATTTTATTTGATTGTTTCCCAGCTTATGGTTATCAATGTCGTTCGATCTTGACTATGTAACACCCAGCAATAAAAATCCATGGTGATTTTTGGTCAATACTGTTATACCGGTTTCGTTTTGACTATATCGTAATAGCCTTCCCATATTTGATTACAACAGAATAAATATTATTCATAATCTTTAAAGCCTAGGTATCTTTACTATTGATTGAAACGACATGAAATTTATGTAATTTGCTACAGCTGTAACATATATGTTGTGTTCAATGATATCGATTATAGTTATGTTATGGCATATCATATCTTGTATATGATTATGTCTGGTTGTGGTTGTATGGATTACGATTACATCGTATCTCATATCACTTGATTCACTGCTTAATTTCGTTTGATATGAAACAGGCCTGTCAAAACTTGACCATGTTATATGGTAACTGAAAACAGAGCATTCTTTACTCTATTTCGATTGCATTTATTTTGATATGGTTTAATGTGAATGATAATTTCACTTGAATTATTAGTAATTCATTTTTGAGGATTATTAAGAGATGATTCGATTTGATTTTATTTGATTGTTATCTGATCTTGTTTGTTATTTTTGACTAGCTACAGAATCAGAGGATTCTGTGGCTAAGTCTGTGGAGTCAATTTTTTATTGTTTTCTTAATGAAATATCTTTCTAATTTGATCTTTGTGTTCTATTGCAGGTAAAATCGAATTGGCAGTAGATATGATGAGCAGTTAGGGGATGTTTTACAGATTTCACTTGCATTTTATTTTCTTAGTTTAGTTGATTTTGGGATTTTTCCCAGATTATGTAAACTTACTTGATATTATCCACAAGGAAGTTTTACCTTGTGAAGAGACCTATATATACTTATGATTTTTGTAATAATGTTCATCCTGATTCGTGGGAGAACAAGGATATGGAGTTCTAATACAGACTGGAGCAGAATTGATTTTTTGTCATAGCTTTAGCTTCTCAATATATCAGAATTTGGTTTCATGTTTTGTATATCACTTTGTTTATGATTTAAGACTACTTTAGCTATCTAAATCATGTGCAAATGATATAATTTTAATCATTTTTATCCATATCTTGTCTCTTCCAAATAGATAGAAGACATAACAATTGTTAATTCATTTTGTGAATGATAGTTTTATCTTCTTCATAAATTGAATTGTTATATATAAGTTTGCTACATAATATGTTTCCCTTATTGCAGGAATTTATGATCATAAGATTGTTATGATTTTCTTTTATGTCTTGTTTGTCCTGTAAAACACTTCAAGGAGCAGCATAGCTAATCATTTACGAGAAGCATACAGACTAACTAGTGTGAGTTTCCCTCCTCCAAACAGCTTAGAAGTCATCATACACAGGGCAGACTTGGAGCGTTTCCAGGTCAATTAGTCTTCTGCTTACTGTTTTCATTAAGTAGTTTAATTTAAATATAAGTCTAGATAGATTTATATTAGATCGTTTAATTTCAGTAGTTTTACTTTTTATTCACAAAATATAGAAAATCAAAAAGAGATTCCTGGTTGTCGTAGGGCAGGAAACATATGAGTTTTGCATGTTTTTATTAAATCTTTAGGCTATTTATAGTGTATATTTGTGAATAAGAAATATTATGACTGGTAATTAGATAACTGATTTGAATTATTATAATAGTAGTTAGTCGATTGTATATAATAGTTAGAATAGTTAGATTTAGTTTTAATTTAATTTAGTAATTTTTTTTAATTAGATTAGTATATTAGTTAGTTAGCTTAGTTTCCTTTATTCTTGTTTTAGTTTTAGTTTAGTTTCTTTCGGTTAGGTTTAGTTAGTTTTAGTTTGCTTTATTTGTTTTAGATAGATTAGTTAGTTTAGATTAGTTTTCTCTTTGGTTTTATTAGTACTTTAGAGCGGCCAACGGAGCCATTAAACCCGTCAGGGTGGTTCATTCCAAACGACTTGGGTTATTTAGACAACCCCGGACCGGTTCCACTCTCCCAGTTGACGGATGGACAATTTCGCCCATCAACAAATGGCGCTAGAAGGAGGGCCAGAACTTAATTAATGGCACGAGGTGGTCACAAGACTCCTCCTCCACCTAATCGCACACCTATAGTGACTAGAAGACGTTCACAAGATAATATCCCCCCTCAAACAGAAACTACTTCAACCGAAGATCCCCAGATCACAGTTGAGCCAGCAACCCCTAATCCTACAGGTGGTGATTTCCAAGAGATCATTTGTCAATCTCTTATCAAAACACATAGTGCCTTAGCAAGTCTTAGGCAACCAAACCACCCGTGGGGTCAGCCTTTAGACTTCTCTGATATCAGAGAACAGTTAGGTGGCATAGACCTCACTATGAATCCTACAGATCCAAACACAAATCCTGCTACAAGAGGATCTGGGATACCTCCTTCACCACCTCCCTCCTCTCCTTCTTCTTCTGGAGGAGATTCCTCTTCTGATGAAGGGAAACCACCTTCTCAGCCTTCTACACCCACTACCCCAATGGCAAACCAGAACAACCCCGCTAGACCCTGGTTGGACCAGGATGTTGTAGATGTACCTGGAGCCCAGCACCCTTTACCTAAGCACCCGGAGAAATGGCTTCCTAAGTTTGATCCTGATTCAAAACAGATAGTTGAAGATCATATCAAAAAATTTATGTTAGCCATTAGACTCCGTAACGTCGAACATGAAGATGTTGTCTGTAGGTTGTTCCCTTACACCTTTGAGTGTAATGCATCCACTTGGTACTTTGCCCAATAGCCTCATACTATAGTGTCTTGGGAAAAGTTTGAGTCATGCTTTTTGAAAAAATTCGGAGATGGCAAACCTCCGGAAGTCTTAGTCATGGATCTTTCAAACTTAAAAATGAACGCAAAAGAAAAAGTTAAAGATTTTAATCAAATATTTTTAACACTTAAAAATCAAATCCCTGTAGACTCTATGCCTGCAGAGAGTCTTGTAATAGCTTACTACACTAAAGCTCTACATCAAAGTATAGCTATTTGGGTTAAAAGATATAAAAAGGCCACGTTGTTAGAAGCCTTTGAAGAGGCTACGCAAATTGAAAAGGACATTCTTAGTCTTAAGGATTCTTCTAGCAACGAAACTGAGACTATTTCTTCTTTCAAGAAGAAGATTGAAATTCTTCCCAGATCTACACAAAACAAAACACAATCCGAAAACTCTGATTTGGAAAATTTAACCAAGGTTGTACAAAAATTATCTAATCAAGTTATAGATTTAAAAAGGTCGACTGAAGAAGCCTCTTCGAGTAAAGGACCCTACAAACCTCCTTTTCGAAAGCCTTTTCCCCAAAACCGGCCTAATCCAAACCCTGAAGGCTTGAACCTAGAAATTTTTCAATGTGCTCTACAGACAATTCTAGGAGCCCAAGATGACTTGATCCCTCCTGAAATTCCTCAAGAGGAAGTCGAGCAGGAAACCACTCAAGAAGAAGAGTCTTCTCCAAATATCTTTGGACATTTCTCGGATAGTATCTTTCAAGCCAACTTCGAGACTGTTCACCCTTATAACACTAGGAGTAAGACAGCAAGTAAACCTCCTACTGAGAATACTACAACTTCCCCCCAAAAATTAGATTAAAACAAAGTTATGCTAGCCCTAAATTAGATTATGATGTTGTTGAAGATCTTAAAAAATTACGGGCTAACATTTCTATTTTTGAGTTGTTGAAATTTCCATTTTTGTTACAGAAGATGTTGCAAAATATTTTAGACAATGGAAAGAATGGTAATTCAAACGTTTATAAGGTTGTGCAAAGCAAAGTTCTGCAGAAGACTTCCACAAAAAATAATCATGATCCTCAAGATAAAGGAAGCCTTCCTATAACTCCTATAAATAATGTATATAACACAAATAATGTAGATAAAGTAGCATTAGAAAATGCGAGTAAGAAACCACAAGCTACATCTCTAAACACTCGCAAGAATGTACCTCCTTTTCTTTTAACTTTTGAAATCTTCAACAGAAATGTGCATAATTGTATGGTTGACTCAGGAGCATCGTCGAATGTGATGCCCTGGTCAGTCTGCCAAAAGATTAATGCCGAAGTAGAACCATCTTCTTTGAAAATTATACAACTTGATTGAACAGATGTTAAAGTTATAGGCGAATTGAAAAATGTATTGATTAGATTATCGTCTAACCCAAAGGTTCATCAGGTTATTGATATAATTGTGGTGGATATTCTAGAAGTGTATGGTATGCTTTTGAGCAGGGACTGGTCGGAGCAGCTACATGGTTACTTCACAACAGACTGGTCTCACTTATGGCTTCCATAAAATGGTAAGCCCAACAAGCTCAGGGTGAATAGTGAGCGTTACCTCAAGTTCATGGTAACAGACTTGAATGACCCCAATGAACCATATACACCTTCGGCAGATTCACCTGAAGTTCAAGGGATGGACACCTTCTTTGGAAACTTCATGGCTAAAGTTTCACCTATCAACAATTTGCAACAACAATCCGAGATCAAATCATGTACGCAACCAACAGCTTCCATCCAACAGTCCTGTGAGCCCGATGGAAATCAAATTTGGTCTTTATATTTTGACAGTTCCAAGTCTAAAGAAGGAGTTGGTGCAGGTTGCATCATCATTGACCCGACAGGTAACAAAACATTATTGGCTTGTAGATTAGAATTTGAATGTACTAACAATATTACAGAATATGAGGCTTTATTACAAGGTCTCAGAAAAGCCTTGGACATGCACATTCAAAATCTAATTGTATTCGGTGACTCTGAGATAGTGGTCAGGCAGGTGAGAAATTCCATACATTGTCTTTCCCCGCATCTCAAATGTTACCAGTCTGAGGTATGGAGTTTAATAAACAAATTTTCTGCTTTTAATATAAATTCCATTCTTAGATTAAATAATGTCGAAGCAGATTTACTAGCTAATGTTGCCTCTAAACTTCTTCCTGCAGAAGGCTTATCTCCAAACACATTCTCTGTGGAGCTATTGTTTCGACCATCTATTCCTGACAATATCACAAACTGGAGAGTGTTTGACGATGATCAGCAAATCATTAACTTTCTGCACATGGAAGAAACCTTTCAAGGTGGTGTGATAGATGAACAAACACACGATGACAATTTGCATGACTTTACGGTAATACCTAATCCGAAACCTCCTAAAGCTCTATTGGACATGGTAAATTCCATACCCAAATCTGTTGCTAGACTAGAAAAGTTTTATGATTTTGAAGATAAATTTAAAAAGGCGGTCAATTGCAAAACCAATAGTTCCTCATTGTCTTATGAAAAAGTCAATTTAGGAACTAGTGAAAACCCTCAGTGTATCAACTTAGGCTTGGGATGTTCTAAACAAGAAAAAGATGCTTTTTTTTAAATTGTTTAAATAATTTAAGGATGTCTTTGCTTGGACTTACGATGATCTTAAAACATTTGATCCTAATATTATACAGCATGTCATCCCGATGAAGCCCCAAACCTTACCCTTCCAACAGAAACTGAGGAAAATGTATCCTAAACTAGAACCGACCGTACAAAAAGAACTGAATAAACTCCTTAGTGCTAAAATAATTTTTCCTGTTAGACACACTCAATGGGTATCCAACCTTGTCCCAGTGCGGAAGAAAAATGGGGAAATTCAACTTTGTGTCGATTTCCGGAACCTCAACAAAGCGTCTGATAAAGATAATTATCCTGTCCCTCCCATGGAACAAATACTTCAACAAGTATCTGGTTTCGAGAGGCTATCCTTGTTGGATGGTTTCTCTGGATACAACCAAGTCTTGATGTCTTCGTCAGACCAATTAAAAACTACCTTCTGTACTCCGTGGGGCACTTATGCTTATCGCTAAATGCCCTTTGGATTGATTAATGTTGGTGCTACCTTTCAGAGAGCAATGGATATTGCTTTCCGAGGTTTGATCAATCACTCTGTAGTAGTCTACTTAGATGATGTGACCATTTACTCCAAAAAAAAAAACGATCATCTAGCTCACTTACGAGCCGTTCTGCTACGATGTCGCAAATACGGCATCTCCCTGAACCCCAAGAAATCCATCTTTGCAGTAGAATAGGGTAAACTACTAGGATTCATTGTGTCTAGTGATGGAATTATTATTGACCCCGAGAGGACCCAAGTCATCGCTAAACTTCCCCCACCTACCTCCAAGAAATCCATGCAGTCTTTCCTAGGCCAGATTAATTTCGTGAGAAGATTTGTCCCCAGTTTCTCCGAAATGGTCAGGCCTCTCCAGAACTTGATTAAGAAAGACACCCAATATCACTGGGGACCCACATAAAACCACACTTTCAATGCTATAAAGAAGGCCATAATAGAAGCTCCATCTTTCATGAGCCCTGATTTCTCTAAAGATTTTACACTCTATACTTTTGCCTCTGATTGTTCCTATGTCGCAGTCCTAACTCAAAAGAATTCTGAGAACAACGAAGTACCCATCGCCTTTATGAGATCTGATTTCAAAGGTGTTGAACTTAACTACCCAGCAGTCGATCAGCAAGCCTATGTTGTGTTCAAGGTAGTTAATCATTTCCGGTCCTATCTTTTGAAGTCAAGGACGAAGGTCATTGTCCCTTACCCTGCCGTAAGGAACTTGTTAGTGAAAAAAGAGTTAGGAGAGAAAAGAGTCGACTAGGTCACCTCCTTACAGGAGCATGACTTAGAAATCACTCTAGCTCAGATCATGAGAGGCCAAGGGTTGTGTAAGTTGGTAGTTGATTCGGAAACTGAACAGCAAGAAGATAGTGACACATCAATCCTAGAACAGCACGATCACAGTTTGATTTGTTGCACACAAAACCTAGTGAGTCCTTGGTACGACGATATTAGACACTGTCTTCAACATGGATCAGCACCCTGTCATCTTGACCCTGCCAAGAAAAGAGCATTGAGACTAAAGTCTGCTTCCTTTCATCTAGTTAATGGTATACTGTTTCGTCAGAATTTTGATGGCGTACTGATGCGCTGTCTTGAGAAGGACGAAGCAGAGAAATTTTTTCTTGAGTTGCATGCGGGAGAAGCCGGTGGTCACTTCGGTGGTGATACCATTGATCATAAAGTCTTAAGAGCCGGTTATTACTGGCCAACGCTTTTTAGAGACGCCCACGCCTTGTGCCGAAAATGCATCATTTGTTAGAAAGCGTCAGGGCGATTGCAAAAACCAGCCTTCCCCTTGCAGCTCGTTTCAGTTGATTCTCCTTTCCAACAATGGGGCCTTGATATCATTGGTCCTATTAACCCTCCATCCTCACAACATCACAAGTATATTGTGAAAACCACTTATTACTTTACTCGATGGTCTAAAGCTGCCGCGCTAAGAACTGTTAACACAAGTCAGGTGATCGCCTTTCTGAATTCGAATATCATCACCCGTTTTGGCATCCCTGATTGTCTAGTCTTTGATAACGCTTCATACTTTTCCTCTCTTGAGATGAGTGAGTTCACCTTAGAGAAGGGAATAAAGCTGAAGTATTCCGCTAGTTATTACCCCCAGGGCAACGACTTAGTAGAATCAACAAACAAGAACTTGATCAAGATTATCAAGAGAACCGTGGCTGAAAATCACAAGAACTGGCACAACGCATTTCTTAATGCACTGTGGGCTGATAGAGTAACACCCAAAGCCGCTATAGGTAATTCCCCCTTTTTCCTCGTTTATGGCAGAGAAGCCATTCTACTACCTCATGTTCTTCTTCCTTCTCTTCAATTGTCACAAAAAGTTCAAGAAGAAGAATGTCCCCCTTTAGAAAGTTGTATTAACTATTTGATGAAGTTAGAAGAAGTAAGAACCCAAGACAAGCGAAAACTAGATCAACATCAACGACTGATTAAAAGCTGGTTCGATTCTAATTCTGCTTCTGATAGAAATTTTGAAGTAGGCGATCTCGTCTTAAAGTGGGACAAACCGCACGAAGGGAAGGGTGAACACACCAAGTTTCAAAATTTGTGGCTTGGGCCATTTTTGATTGCTGAAAAGTTGGGTCCTAGTTCCTTTCGTTTGCAGAATCTTGAAGGACAGCCTGACACCTATCCGGTGAATAGCCAAGCCCTTAAAAGATACTTTGCTTGATTTTTATCCTTGTATATTATGTAAATATTTCCTTTTGTTTTTATTTTTAGCCTTTGTTTTCTTTTTTGATTTTGATTTGATTGATCAGTTTGGTGTGTTTTGAAACATATGCATGCTTATGCACTGATCCATTTAGACAAAGACCATGGGAAAATCTCTTCGCTGAAATAACTTCTGAAAGGTTGTATGAACATCGGTGACATATTTCTAAAAAATGAAAATGATGTTGGAAAATTTTGTTTGAAAGAAGTTTACTAATTTCAATCTCTGAGTGAAGTTTGTCATGATCATCTTTATCTTTTTACGATGTCCCTTTTCCGTAAAGGAATGACTCAAAAAAGGGTGTCTCCCTGTCAAAGTAAGTTGTTTTAGAAATAAAACATTTATGGAGCTGAATAAAGGACAGTATTAAAAAATTCTAATGAGGTCTAAAAGATATGATAAAATACCAAGATTTTTCAGCGTCACCCTGCTCAGCTATTCTCAAAAGAAAAACAAAATAAAAATATTAATAAGAGCCGTGGGAAGTGTTTGTAAACCCGCCAGGATACTGAACAGGTCCACTGGCAGCGGGCCAATGTAAGCATGGTGCCAAGACAACTTCATCGGGGTACTAAACAGGCCTGCTGGCAGCGAAGCAATGTCGGGTAAATGAAAATCTGTAAAATTATAAGAAACCTCTTTTAAAAGTCCTTTATTCTAATCTAGAACTTCTTGACAGGATACAGATGTCTGAGTGGGTTAAATGGAAACCTTGTCGAGGCTATGAACACCTGCTGGCAGCAGTGGCCATGCCAACAGTATTGAAGATTTTATCATAAAAATCGTGACTTGCTGATCCTGAGGCTATTATTGGTTTGCATCTTTTGAAACATCGCTGAAAAAGATAGTAGATGATGATGTTGGTACGATTTTCTGGTTGTTGTTTTAAGTCAAATTTTTCTTTGTTGTCCTGATCTAAATTCATTTCTTTTGATAGAGACAACTGCTTCTCCTAGTGTGTCGCCATTGTTGGTAGCCAATTCAATTTTTTTTAATTGCCCTAAAAAGCTGCCTACACCTATTGTCTTCTAAACGACAAGTCATCGTCGTATTTTGCAACTAGACATTTATTTATTTCTTGTGACAATTGCAATTTGGCTTCAATTCAGTTTTCACAATTGAAAGTGTGAAAACCCCTCCATCATTGTTTGGACTGTCATAGTCTTTTATTAATTTTCTGAAAGGCACTTTACCATTGGTTTATCATATGGCTGCAAAGGTTCTTTCAAACTATGTCCCTTGGCCTACTCTTACTTTGACTGCGCAGTTTGATTTTATTTGATTGATAAATCATTGAACATGTTAAGTTATGGGTTATATTTGATGTCATAAGGGTCATGGTTGATCTTGTTTTATGTGATGCAATCCTTATTTTCATAAACCTTTGACTTGTCGATTTTATAAAATCATTTGTCATAATGTTTTGATTATATATTATGCTATGAGCGCATGATCAATATTGAGTTTCGATTTCATGTCAAAAGGCAAAGGTTTGAATTATAAATCACGATCGGGTAAACTTTTGGTTTGATTTAATAAGTCTGAACTTATGCGATGGCACGATTGGATAAACATTTAACTTTGGGCTTTGATTATGATTTGGATCATTGCTTGGTATGTTGTTTTATGGGATTTGATTGAATGGTTTTAACTTATGCAATGGCGCATTGATATAATATATGGTATGGCAAGTTGATACATTGTCCACCGCCTAAATTATCTGGTTGGCCGATTCATATGGTTTAAACGACATTATGTGGATGGAACATCACTGTACTATGCCATTATTATCCTGCATGGCGGTGGTAATCCCACCACCTTCGCACGCATACAATTAATCCATTCCCCTTTGAGCACTGCAGCTGTTAGCCGTAACCATTTTCGACCCTCTGTATTGTATTGTTCAATTCAAACCCTACTATGCACAGAAGCCATGGCTCCAGTTGTAAGGGCCGAGCCCAATGGGTGCCAAGAATTGCTGATGTTCGATGGCACTTATAGCAACCTGGAGAAATTCGGATGGCTCCCGTTCATAAGAAAATTCAATGGTTATAACCCTAGCGTGGCTCGGCAATTTGCGTTATCATTCGATGGCTGCCGAGCCAAAGTTGGGGATGTGCAACTTGAGATTAATGAGCAATTTCTTACCTCGGCAACCAGTCTTCCTGCTACTGGACCGAAGTGGTCGAAAATTTGCAAGGTGGAGGATGTCCTGTGGACATTTCTCTTCCAATCCCGAATGGTGAACTCCTGCGACAAAGGTTTGCCTGCAAAAATGTTAAAATAGCACTGGCATGACCTGCTAATGATAATCAAGCAATTCATTACTTGCGAGGGCAGGTACGGGTTCATTTTCTTGTTTCAACTTCGTCTATTGATGGTTTTTATAGGATATGAGCTTTGTATGCCCCACTACCTGCATAGAAGTCTGTTTAAGATGGCTAAAAGGTACAAACGTAACCAGGCCGATACCAGCCTCTTCCATCTTGGGTTGATTAAAATGTTTATGGTCTATGAGTTGGGGTTACCACACGACTGTTGGGGTGATTTTCTCAGTCGTAATGGCTTTGAAGACTCAAGCCCACCACAGGTTGATAAACCTATTGTGACCGAAAGCAAGCCTATCCCTGTGCCTTACAGCGTTTTGTTACCCAAACCTCTACCCGACTCACCTGTGAACTTGCCCATGTCTGTGACCAAACAGGTCGAAATTGCTAAACCTGCAGCCAAAAAGCCTAAAGCTAAAACTGGTGCTAATTCTAAAGGCAAGAAAAACGCTCGGTTGATCTCTCGCATGGCAAGGAATAAACCTAGAAACCCTGCCAACCCTGAGCTTATCATGGTCAGTGAAGAGTCTGATTCGGAGATTGAACGTTTTCTCGCAAATGAGTATCCTTACTCAGAGGGTCTGTGTGACAAACCTGCATATGACTTGGTCAAGAATTTACCACCTTGTTTGCGGGATGATCCTAATTTTCCTAGCATTGAAATACCTCGTGGAACCCTCGGTGACTCGTCGAAACCCCCTTCTACTCAACCAGTTGTTCCACCATGCGATCAGTGTGGTTTATGGTTGGAGAGATACTACTTAGATGTGCCGATGTTGCAATCCAGAATCCATGCTCTCGAAGATCAGGTGGCAAAACTCACCCGTCATAATGTGAAGGTGCAACCCATCGACAAGAAGCAATGAACTGATGGTTCAATTCTATTTAAAAATGTCGAGTCGGCTACAGCAATCGTCAATTCAAAATTGACATAGCCTCAGCAACCTCGCTGGTATAACTTTCACCCATTTATATGGCACATTCATAAACTCTGTGTACATCATTGACCTGCTCTGTCACATAAGTATGCATTGCTGTATATAATTTGTTTTGGTAAATCGAATTTTGTTATTGTTAAAGTTTTAATTGGATTTGGTTTTGATTCTATTAAATCATAATATGGATTTGATTGTTTTAAATCGGTTGCGATTGAATGTTCTGTTGCATCTATTATAGACAAGTTGTTTCACATCTCCATTTTGGAACATGATCTATGTTTTAATCTAAATTGGTTATGATGCACATAAACGATGGTTGTCTGTTACAATTTTATGTACATATGACTTTGACCAGCCCAGATACGATTTGGATTATGTTTAAAAAGGGTTTTGTTTTATATTTACCCAAATCGTGAAGTGATACAAATCGTAACAGTCATACAACTCCCAGCCAGTCAATTTGTTGTGGTTATTCAACCCTGTTCTATTTTGAATTGGAATGGATTTGTAAAACAAAAATGATCATGCCCAGGATGATGAATTGTTCTATAATTGGCTCAGACCCAATTTTATTTGATTGTTTCCCAGCTTATGGTTATCAATGTCGTTCGATCTTGACTATGTAACACCCAGCAATAAAAATCCATGGTGATTTTTGGTCAATACTGTTATACCGGTTTCGTTTTGACTATATCGTAATAGCCTTCCCATATTTGATTACAACAGAATAAATATTATTCATAATCTTTAAAGCCTAGGTATCTTTACTATTGATTGAAACGACATGAAATTTATGTAATTTGCTACAGCTGTAACATATATGTTGTGTTCAATGATATCGATTATAGTTATGTTATGGCATATCATATCTTGTATATGATTATGTCTGGTTGTGGTTGTATGGATTACGATTACATCGTATCTCATATCACTTGATTCACTGCTTAATTTCGTTTGATATGAAACAGGCCTGTCAAAACTTGACCATGTTATATGGTAACTGAAAACAGAGCATTCTTTACTCTATTTCGATTGCATTTATTTTGATATGGTTTAATGTGAATGATAATTTCACTTGAATTATTAGTAATTCATTTTTGAGGATTATTAAGAGATGATTCGATTTGATTTTATTTGATTGTTATCTGATCTTGTTTGTTATTTTTGACTAGCTACAGAATCAGAGGATTCTGTGGCTAAGTCTGTGGAGTCAATTTTTTATTGTTTTCTTAATGAAATATCTTTCTAATTTGATCTTTGTGTTCTATTGCAGGTAAAATCGAATTGGCAGTAGATATGATGAGCAGTTAGGGGATGTTTTACAGATTTCACTTGCATTTTATTTTCTTAGTTTAGTTGATTTTGGGATTTTTCCCAGATTATGTAAACTTACTTGATATTATCCACAAGGAAGTTTTACCTTGTGAAGAGACCTATATATACTTATGATTTTTGTAATAATGTTCATCCTGATTCGTGGGAGAACAAGGATATGGAGTTCTAATACAGACTGGAGCAGAATTGACGTTTTGTCGTAGCTTTAGCTTCTCAATATATCAGAATTTTGTTTCATGTTTTGTATATCACTTTGTTTATGGTTTATGACTACTTTAGCTATCTAAATCATGTGCAAATGATATAATTTTAATCATTGTTATACATATCTTGTCTCTTCCAAATAGATAGAAGACATAACAATTGTTAATTCATTTTGTGAATGATAGTTTTATCTTCTTCATAAATTGAATTGTTATATATAAGTTTGTTGCATAATAGGTTTCCCTTATTGCAGGAATTTATGATCATAAGATTGTTATGATTTTCTTTTATGTCTTGTTTGTCCTATAAAACACTTCAAGGAGAAGCATAGCTAATCGTTTATGAGAAGCATACAGACTAACTGGTGTGAGTTTCCCTCCTCCGAACAGCTTAGAAGTCATCATACACAGGGCAGACTTGGAGTGTTTCCAGGTCAATTAGTCTTCTGCTTACTGTTTTCATTAAGTAGTTTAATTTAAATATGAGTCTAGATATATTTATATTAGATCATTTAATTTCAGTAGTTTTACTTTTTATTCACAAAATATAGAAAATCAAAAAGAGATTCCTGGCTGTCTTAGGGCAGGAAACATATGAGTTTTGCAGGTTTTTGTTAAATCTGTAGGCTGTTTATAGTGTATATTTGTGAATAAGAAATATTATGACTGGTAATTAGATAACTGATTTGAATTATTATAATAGTAGTTAGTCGATTGTATATAATAGTTAGAATAGTTATATTTAGTTTTAATTTAATTTAGTAATTTTTTTTAATTAGATTAGTATATTAGTTAGTTAGCTTAGTTTCCTTTATTCTTGTTTTAGTTTTAGTTTAGTTTCTTTCAGTTAGTTTTAGTTAGTTTTAGTTTGCTTTATTTGTTTTAGATAGATTAGTTCGTTTAGATTAGTTTTCTCTTTGGTTTTCTTAGGACTTTAGAGCGGCCAACGGAGCCGTTAAACCCATCAGGGTGGTTCATTCCAAACGGCTTGGGTTATTTAGACAACCCCGAACCGGTTCCACTCTCTCAGTTGACGGAAGGTCAATTTCACCCGTCAACACCATCATAGAGCCTGCTTATATAGGTTAAGAGGAGCTTAACCTCTTGAGTTATCTTTGGAACAAGTTGAGGAACTTCCTCCTCAGATCAGGGATCTCTTGATGAAACCAAGAATTCGAATACAACTACGTCCTAATCTTGAAAGATCCCCCCCTTATTCTCCTCAACAGGCTAACTACTGCCTCAGATTAGGCAGCGCTCCTGCAAAAGGGGTATCAGAGTGTTGTAGCACTCCCTAAGAAGCTTGAGGGGAGCGCCAATGCTTTAAAGGTGAGTAGTTCTCCTTCAGAGGGGGAAAGGGAGCGTTATAACGCTCCATGAAGCCTTATAGGGGAGAACTAGCACTTCGTAGGCTGATATAAGGGAGTGCTCACCCCTAAAACCTTTGATCAAAAGCTCTCTTCAGGCGTTAATAGTTCTTTGACTTCAGTTAACCAGTTCTTCTTCTCCAAATCAAGCACATGAGATGTTTTAAGTGTCTCCTTAGTGTCATCGGCATGGCAGTATGCTCAAACATCATTTGCGACACTTGTGACCAACTTGCGACACTTGTGAAAGTTGTAAGGAAGATGCAACACTTACGACAATTGAGAGGAACATGCGACACTTATCCAGTTGAGTAATTTTGACGTGTAACAGATTGCCCCCCAAAGTATGAAGTTAGAAGATGCAAATTGATAACTGAAATTCTTTGTAGATGTTCAAGCAAGGGTATAGACTCGGAGAACCTGACGGAATCTGCACACAAACATCCAACAAATATCATGACATATTTCAAAACCCAAGGCAGGCATACCTATGCTTGGGTGATCAAGACTTTGCAAGATATGGCCGCCATAAAATACACTGCAGATCCATAATTGTATTGATAAAAAGGTATAGCCAGCGTAGATACAATGTGGATCTATACTCTAATGACTCGGACTGATCGTAGCCACGAAGAATACACAGTGGATCTACGAGATGACAAGACATAGCCACGACCAATACAAAGTTGATCTATGTAACAGTGTATGTTTTCTTTGTCCAATAGAAACTCCTTCGCAACCTGGGCAAGCATATATCAAAGTGATCACTCAACCCAAGGTCTTCTTACCAATCCCAATATGGTACGAATCTGACCATGTGAATAGATGTCTTGATGTCGAACATGGCAAAAACCACTTGATTACCGATCAATGGTGTGAACCGTTAATAAGTGCGATGGAGATCACCATTAATGTCAATGGTTCCCAAGGTACCCTAGTACATTCCAACGAATGTAAATAGATGAGTTGAGGTCAAACATCTATGGAATCATTTGATCAGGGGTCAATGATGTAAACCCACTGTTGAATATGAGGATGCCTGCCATTGAGGCATGCAGGTCCCAAAGTACTAACTAGTTTCTAAGCCTAACTCCTGGATAATGTGTTGGAGTCGACAGGAATAGACTCATCGAGGGAGGGCCTTGATGTATCCTGTTGGAGCCACCCCTGTTTTTTCACCTCGTGCAATTTTAAATGTTTGATACTTGAGATCTAAAGTTGTTTTTATTTTCCTTCCGAAATCATAAAACTCTGAAATCTTGTTGCCCGAATAACAATGCTATTTCACTTTCAAAAAAAAGGATCCATTTTTTGCAAGTATGTTGCTCTTTTCTTTTCTTTTTCTTTTTTCGGGATATCGCGAGCCGGGTACTTCAATCTTTGATTTCATAAATCCCGAGACGCAAAATTGCGAATTTGTTTTACGTTTTTTCGCGCAAAAACATTAGCTAAGGTAAAACTTTTAAAACTCATGAGTATGCATTTTCGGGAATTCGCATCTCGACATTCGTCGACCCTAAATTTTTGTTTTTACGAACCCGAGAGCCGAGAACGCGATAAATTTTGATAACCTTAGTCCAGAACCAAAGGTAAAAAAGGTAACCATGGTTAATTTTGGTTCTCGGCACATCGCCGCTCGGCATTTTCTTTCATAAATTGAAGGTGTCCAAGACTCCGATTCGCGAAGTTGTGACATAATTATGGAAAGATTAATTAATCGTCTAATCTAAAATTTCCTTCTCTTAATTCGAGCCTTAATTATCGCCACATCGCAACATCACGACTCGACATATCAATCTCCCAAGAGTTTGTCTTCGAATTCCTGAGTCGCGATATGGCGATTAAGTTAATTATATAATTAAGGATCCGCCAAATCACGGTTATTATTAATTAAACTAAAATCGGAACTCGCAGTCTCGTGAGCTATAAAGTCAAAACGTTAAAGGGAAATTCGCGATGTGGCGAAAGGTGAGGAAATCTTTAAGTCGTTAAGATTTGAAATTTTTGAAAAATGAAATTAAGTGAGATACGTCCCATGCATCGAGGTTGGCACACTTCACGAGGAATTTACTTGCTCTCCATGACCCGATTGCCTGTCAAGCCACCGAACATTGATGACATTAATAAAGATTTAGGGTAAATCCACGAATAAATACGATCAGATTTATGCATTTAATTTGGTTTTATGTGCGATTTGACAGACTTGTTCAAAAGGTACAGAGTTTTCAAATATATACGAGAGTTTCATTCCTTTTAAACATTTCTCATAAATGCACAGAGCTCACCTTTCTCCGAGGAAACTCATTTCCGCATGTATACACAGGTATATTGCAGAACAGTGAAAAAGAAAGCTTCAGCCATGGCGCCAAGGAGAGCAGCGAAAGTGAATGTCGAGGTAGCAGTGCAGGGTCCAGACAATGTCTCAGATACTTCACCTCGGACGGGTGGCTCAGTACCCACCTGGTCATTTATTTCAGACATTCTGCAATCCGAGCTGGTAAATTATTCAGACTCTGATGATGATGACAATGACATTGTGAAGGATGACTTGAACACTAAGTACAAGACAATTGTTCAGTCGGGAATGCACTTGGTTGCAACCAGACCTCGGTTGCTCCCATACTACGACATGATCCGATGGGCATTGGATCACATCGACTTGCCCTCCAGAACCATCGTAAATGACCAACAGGCCATGGTCGGAACCTTTAGGCCCGAGCATATCCAATCTATGTACAAGCTCCCAGCAACTTCTAAATACACATATGGCAAAGAATTCTTGGCGGACTTCAAAAAGAAGGAGTGCAAAGAATTTGACAAAACCATTCCAAGCTTGATAAAAGATTGGGTTTCGCGTTCCGCGACATTCAGAGTGAATGACAAGGGCATGTATTCAATTTCTTCACTGGAGCCACACTATATGTATGTGGTGATGATGACTTGTCGGCTTTTCAGATGGGAGGATACCGCGCATTTTTACATCCAGTGGGTACCTCTCATCTTTCGGGTAGTAGAAGGTTCCTCATTCAATTGGGCGAAAATGCTCTCCGATAGTTTGTTCAACAGGATCACAAAGTACCGGGAGAAGAAGGCAGGCGAGAAACCATCCGGTTTCTTCATGTCTGCGTATATGATGGACGCGATATGCTCCATGACGCCTTTTCCTTTGATGAATTGGGCTTGGAGTCCAACCCAAGAGAAAATTGTTCATGAGTACCATGAAAATATGTGGGAAAATAATGCAAATAAGTTTGTTTATGAGATTTTCAACTGGGTGATGGTGCCCCTGCACATCGCCCTTTTTGGTCTTTCTCCACCCCGCATCTCAGATAGCATTGCTACGAATCTGAGCCATATCGCAGACTGGTACGTAGAAGAAGAATTCTCCTATTTGAGAGTATTCGGAGCGGTTGTTCCTCCTTTAGTGCTACCACTATTCATCCCCGACAAGCTAGCTTGTCGCGAGATTGCTCGACAAACAGTAATTGGCGGAGTGAGCAAAGAGCTCAAAGCATCATTGAAAAAGGTATGGACATTTTTCCCTGTCCAGCTAAATTCCTATTCCTTATTAGATTTCAGACATGCTAAGGTTGAGGCTGCAGCCTTAGAAGACTTGAGCCTAGTCTCTATTGAGTACAAAAAGCATGATCCGCAGAGAATTGTAAGCACCCATTTGGGAAATTGTGGATTAAAAAGGTTCGAACACGAGTGTTTGTCCTCGGATGATGTTTTTCGAGGGGAAAGGTCCTATTCGGAAGTGCAATTTCGAATCAGATCTCTGGCACCCGAAGACAGGGCTTATGTTTTAAAGTTTCAGAAGCATAGGAAAAGGTGCCTCCCCATTGTGCTGGGAGGTTTGGGACTTCCCAAGGATAAATAAAAGGAGGCTGAAAGTTCTGAGGGACAAACTTCTAATCCCAAAAAGCATCAGGAAGGGGAGCAGGAGAAAAGTCCCGAGAAAGAGAAGAATCCCGAGCAGGGGAAGAGTCTCGAACAGGAGAAGAATCCCGAGACAGAAGAAGGGACTACTGACCCACCTAAGGAACATAGTCCAGAGATGGAAGTGAAAAACACAGACCCGCCCAAAACTCATAATCTAGAGATAGGGATAGAAACGAAGACCTCCGATACTCCGAAGGAGTAGGACTCACGCGTCACACCAGGGAAGGTGGCGAAGCAAATCGGAAAACCCATCACCTCTGTCACACCCTTGCAGTCGGCACAGGGAAACGTTAGCAAGGGATGGATTTTTGGTGAAGAACTGAGACCTATAAGGACAGAGGAACTCCCTCCTAATGAATTCTTTTTTGAAAAAAAGAGAAAAGTTGTAGTAAAGCGAGAATTTTATCAAGAGGGAGAATCAACTGTCAAAAAGTTCAAAGTGATGATCGATGGGATGAATAAAAGGAAAGATGAATTTGCCACGGAAATTGCAGGAACGCTAAGAGCGTATGCGACGGAAAACCAATTCTCGGTCGAAATGTTAAAGAAGAAGCTCAAAGAAAAAAATTGCCTGATCAAGACTCTTGAAGCCAGAGTGGCTTCAATGGTAGAGAGCGCTAAGAGTCAAGCGAGTGGAGAAATAGAGCTGGCCCGATTGGCCGATAAGCAAGAAATCGAAGTCCTCAAAACCAAGCTGGAACAAGCAAATTCAGTAATTTGAGATGGTCGGGTGCAGGCTGGTCAGCAGAGGGATATGATCACACAGCTACAGGCTCAGTTGGAGGTCACAGAAAGCAAGGTAATCGACATCGATATCGTCAAATCCCGAGCAATCGATATTCGGAGCAAGATCTCCTCCGCTCAACAGAGTCTGCTAAACAAAATAGGAGAGATTCGAGAAGACTGTTTGTTAATACATCGGATCTCTGAGAATCTGAGAGACAAAGAAAGAAACACAGAGGCTGCTTGGGTCGCTTTTCAAGAGGCAGTGATAGCGACTAACAACAGGTTTTCAGGGCCTCCCGGGCTCACCATTGTCGAACAAACTAGGGGTAATATCTTGTTAAAAAATTGGGAAAATGATATTACTTTAAGCAAGGAGCAGGCTCAAAAGTGATAAATTCATTAGAAGCCGCCTTCAATGACATAAATGGTGAGCTGTTAGGAATAGAGATTGGAGATGACACAGAGGCGCTGAGGCAGATGAATATAGATCGGATTTCTCTCGACATAAAGGAGAACAATGAGAGAAATTCGGCGGAAATCTCTAAGATGGACAGAGTAGATCCAGCTCAAATCTACAAACATTTGATTCAACCTAGTGCACAACTCGGCGCCCTTAAACTTGTCGATGTACAAGTAGATGATAAACTTCCACAGTTAGCCCGAGAGTGTTATTTTGTCGAAGCCAGATGTCAAGTCGAGCCTTCACCGCTTGTATCCCAGTTTGTGGACAAATGTATCATGTACACTGAATCCATGTGAGGAAAAGCACCTGGCACTTCTTGAAGTTAGAGTAGGTGAAATGGAGTAATTTATCTCTCCCCCAGCTGTCAAGCAGGACCTTCACATCTTGTATTCCATTTTTTGGACAAATGTATCATATGCATTGAATCTGAGCAAAAACAAGCACCTGGCACTTTTTTGAAAAATGGATTTGGACAGATGGATTGATTTCGCTCTTCTGAACCGAGAGGCAAATTTTGTATAAATAGATCACAAAAAGAAGAGATCAAAGCTGGACTTTTTGGTATCAATTGTAATAGATTTTTTTATATGAAGGAAGTTAATACAAGAAAATTCGAAGATTCCCGATCCTGCCATGACTGTGTTACAAGTTTGTTTCGTTGTGTTAATTGTTTCTTTTCATTTTGCTCTACATAATTGATGTGTATCACTATAATTTAGTACGACCACTATTGTAGTGAATGGATTTCATCATTCTGTAATTGCTTCTTGCCTTTCCTCTGCACCAGCTATCAGCAGGTGTAAGACCAATTTGCAATTTACAGAATTTTATGTCTATTACACTTTGTCAATTATTTTTATGTCAATTTCTTCTTCTGTGTTTACTTAAGTTTTCTACTAACAGGGAATTTACGTTATTCACAACTAAATGTTTTTATCTCATTCTACATCTTTTACTAAAAATAATACAGTTATGGGAAAGGGCCTTTAGTTTGTACTCTTATTTTATTCTTTGTGCGAAAATTTCTCTTATTTTGACCGAATTGAAACAGCGTTGAAATCTCTTGTTAAACCATTTCCATGTTAATAATGTTCCTCAATGACTGTACCTACAGCAACTCAACCTAATATTCAACCTATATTATCTAACCAAATACATATCGCTTTAAATCTTTTTGATACAATCCTTAAAACTGCAAACACTCGGGAAGAATTGGAACATTCATGGGCAGCTATTGAACAAGATATTATTACACAGGAACAGTTGGAAGCTAGGCAACGAGAAAGTAGAAATCCCCATTAGCTTCTTTTACCAAAGGTTAGTGTAATCCTTTATCGACCTTTATTATACTTTCGGATGCCTTGACACTGTACTTTTAAGCCTTAAGTACAGACTCAGGAACAACATTCTTTCTAGCGCTGTTGCTGGGGAACGAAGTTATGAAATCTTTTCCCTGGGAAAACGACAAATTATTTCATTGATAGTGTTACTCTTTGATAGTGAACATAGAGTACACACAGTTTTAAGGCTTTTTAATCTTTCACTTGGCGACTCCACTAAAAAACAAACTGGCGTCTGGTAGAAGGCATACCAGACATAACCCGGGTGGCAAGATGATTACGCCTGTTAATAATCCTGAAAAAATTTTAAGAGTGAGAGGCTCGGTTGAGACAACCGCTTCAATTAATAAGCCCAAAAATCCACTTTTAAAGACTAAATCCGCTTCGGAACCTCCTACTTACGGTAGCCCTCTGTCTGATACCAAAGATCCAGAAGCAAACTACTCAAAATTTAGGAGTGAGCCACATCAAACTTTCCAATCTATAAACAAGGGTAAGGGTCCTTTAGAAAGATCATTGTCATTTGACACATCAGCCTTTCTTCGGCAGAACTTCCCCGTTTCACCCGATTCAAAAGCGTGTGTTACACCCTCATTTCCTACTCCTAAGTCGATGGCAGGCGTCGGAGGAGGAGGTGGAGGACAACCTAATGTCCCCCCTCCCGGAGTATTTGCAAAAGTAGCAGTAAGATACGCTCCCCTAGTTTTACCCGTTCCCCTCCATGATTTACCTGATAACTACATCAAAAATCTTCCTAAGTTCACTGGGGAGGGAGATCTAACCACAGTCGAGCATATAAATTTCTTTGACCAATTCGCAGACATCTGTGGTATTGAGCACGAGGATGTCTATTCGAGACTACTTGTCCAGACCTTTGAAGGACAGGTCCGAACTTGGTTTCGGAGTCTTCCTGCAGCTTCTATTCGGACATATGACGCCCTGGAAGATTCTTTCCTCAGATAATGGGGAGAGCGAAAAGATCACTTATATTACCTTACCGAGTTTGGGTCCCTAAAGAAAAAGAACTCAGAAACCATCATGGAATTTATTCTCAGATTTAACAAACTTTACAATAAAATTCCAGTCGTTGTTAAACCTTCCGAACTCTCAACTAAAGTAACCTTTGCGGGAGGTTTCGAACCTAATTTCGCATTTCTTTTGCGAGAAAGAAGAGGAGCCACATTGAATAGAATGCAAGACGATGCTATCGAAATAGAATCTAATATGATGGCTTTGGGTGAGTTAAAGGCTAAAGTAGAAACAATCAACTGTGATAATAGACGCTATAGGGAACCAACGGGTCCTTCCGGGTCAAATAGATACACTGACGACAAAGTGGATGATATGGCCTGAATAATTAAAGATCTGTCTAACAAAACTCTAGGATGGAGTTAGATCAGGCTAAAGCTGATTCTTCTAACAAAAGAGACTTCAGGAGAAACCCAAATCCCCAAAATCCACCAAGGCAAATAAAGAATGAAGATCAAAAAATACAAGCTCCACTAAAAAACGAAAATTTTATAGGAGCGAGTGACCTCCAAGATCTCATAGATTCGAAAGATGAAGTTGCATGTTTCGGTGATGAGTGTTCTCAGCCATTTCTAACTAGGGGAGACTATGAGAAATCCTTAAATACTCCTCAACCATCTAATGAAGAAGAAGAAGGTGATCATACTGACCTCTGCATATCTCAACCAGAAATAGAAATAATAGCAGCTGATTTTCAACCCAGATACAATCTGAGATCAAAAAATAAGCCCACCTCAACTGACCAACCTAAGAAAATCCTGCCAAGGGGTCAATCTCACGAACCTCCTTTGGAAGAGACATTGTTACCCAGCAATAAAGTCAAGTTAACAAAGATTCAAGAGTCTGAGGTGAAAAGGGCTGAAACCCAAACAAAGGAAACAGGGTCGATAGATAAAGTTACATCTGCGACTAAAGTCACAAGTGATAAAGCGATTCAGAAAAATAAGTCAGAAGAAAAAATCTCGGAGCTCTTAACCAAAGAAACAGACAAGGCCAATACATCCTACAATTTTGAAAACGAATTAAATAAAATCAAGATACCGATTCCTTTGGTATAATTAGCAAAAAACCCCACTTATCGGAAGCAAATTGCCAAAATGATGGGTGTTTATGAGCCAGAAAGTCACTCCGACGTTATCAACCTAGAAGATGACAGACCTAACATCACCTTTGGTCCCCATTTTGAGGGAGTCAAAGACAACGTTGCTCCTTTCTATATCACTCTCAATATACATGACCAGTTACTGCATAACCGCATGTTAGACTCTGGGGCTTCACATAATGTTATGCCCAAAACTATAATGGAGAGGTTGGGGCTCCAGATCACTAGACCCTATGGAGACCTATACTCATTTAATTCAAGAAAGGTTAAATGTATGGGAATGATAAAAGATCTGGTAGTTACCCTAGCTCAGGTCCCGGTTAAGAATATCCTGATGGATGTAGTTATTGCAGACATTCCCCCCAAATATCGTATGTTATTATCCAGATCGTGGGGAGTCAATTTGGGGGGTTCTCTACAATTGGACATGTCATATGCCACAATCCCAATTTTCGGTGGTCAGTTTACCCATTTGTATCGGGAAACAAGATTAGCATACACTGTCAGTGATCCTCTGAATCCAAATAACTTTCCCATTTACGTTGCAGACCAATATTTGGGGAATTTCATATTATCATTTGATGATGGTTTAGATGGGTGTCCAGAAGAACTTGATATGAAGCGAGAAGAGCTTAGCCCCTTGACTGAAGAACTATGCAGAAATGGTATCTGGAAAATGTACTTCGATGGTGCTTCATCTTCTGAAGGAGCCGGTGTTGGCATACTTTTTGTAGCACCTGAAGTTAAGTTTACCGTTCCTTTCTCATATCGCTTGCAGTGGGACATAGATTACACCAATAATGTATGTGAGTATGAAGCATTAGTCTTAGGTTTAGAGGCTACAAAGAAGTTAAACATAAAGAACTTGGAAGTTTACGGTGACGCTGAATTGATAGTAAAACAAGTAAACCGACAATACCTAGCCAAACATCCCAGATTGAGAACATACAGAAATTGCGCGTGGGATTTAATGGAGAATTTTTTCTCATCTATAAAAGTCCATTTTATTCCTCGCACAGAGAATATACATGCTGACGCATTGGCTAAGGCAGCCTCGACCTTTTCCCCTCCCACGAATGTTAAACTGAAATATCATATTGAAATCAGATATAAATCCTATGTTCGCGTTCGAATGGTCACCAAGTGAGAAAATGGGGAATGTTTGCATACCCTGTTGGGTCCGGCAGGGTAGAACAGGATGCTGTGGAGAAAAAGGGTTAACAGAAACAACAACAAACTACAATCTAACATGAACTGGAAAACAAATAAAACTACGAAAAATAAACAAAGAACATCAGACATAAGACACAGGTGTCATCAATGGTTCCAGGCAGGTGTTATTATTGAAACCAGAGAGCACGCTGAAGAAAGGGACCAGGGGTTCCTCCTCCCTTCAGCGGAAGGCTCTTCGGGGCCCTCAACACAATGCTTTCCTTACAAAATGAACAGAACTGAACTGAGTGGTGAAAGAACTCTGGGTTACGTAGCTGATGAGTTGTTTGTCAAAGACTGAGCTCTGAACCATCTGGACAGCGTAACGATGCTTCAAATTCCCTGCTAAAACAGTGAGCCCTCACAGCCTTTTATAGCAGCTTCAAGGGCGGTCTTGTAACCTTCTCCAAGTGTGAATAGGGGCGCATTAGGGTTCATTAATCCACCGATTTTGCAGAGCCGACTCTGATTTGAGAGTCAAATCATCTTAGGGGTTGTTCTGTAGGCAGTCGGGAGGCCGACTTATGCAATTAATGCACCGTATTAGCAGATGCATGGATTTTTGTGTGGACAGTCACGCATCGGGCGCGCATGTGCGCATAACACGTTTTTGTCCCGCGCATGTGCGCGCGCATCAAGCTTATGTAAAGCGCCCTTCAATTTTTGGTTACTTTGTATAGTTTTTTTCCCTTCTGGAGTGCTGTGAAATTAATTCAGTGCCATGAGTGACTTCATTGCTATTTTGATGATGTGGAGTTCTTGTCGCCATGTGCAGATGAAATTTCAGTGATAACACCCTCCATACCAGACAATGTCCGACACTGGCAGGTCTTTGAAGATGACGAACAAATTCAGAAATTTCTTATAGCAATAGGTGAATTCTCTGAAACCCATCCATACCAAGAAAACCAAAATGACCCTAGATGGGTTATGCAAGAAGATGAAAATCCTAAAACCTTCCGAGAAAAAATAGCAGATCATCGCATGTTGGTCCTTAAAAACAACCAAATCCCGAAAGGCTTAATTCCTTTGGAAAGACTCTTCGATCAGAACGACATACCTATGAAATCCACTTTACAGCCCCAACCAGAAGAAGTGGAGGATTGCAACATAGGAACTGAAAAAGATTCCAGGATAGTAAAGATATCTAAATTCCTCCCTCCTAAGGTAAAAAACTAGTACAGAGACCTACTCAGGCAGTATAAATATGTTTTCGCCTGGTCCTATGATGAGCTTCGAACATATGATACTTCTATAATTGAGCACAAGATACCTTTGAAGCCCAGAGTTAAGCCTTTTAGGCAGAAGCTTAGGCAGTTTAACCCCATTTTGTTACCCATTATTGAAAAGGAAGTAAAGAAGCTCTTAGACATGAAAATAATTGTACCTCTAAGGTACTCAGACTGGGTAGCAAATTTGGTCCCCGTCAGAAAAAAGAATGGAGAAATCAGACTGTGTGTGGATTTCCGGAACTTGAACAGGTCCTCTCTAAAGGATAATTATCCGCTTCCTAAAATGGACCACGTCCTAGAAAGGGTAGTTGGAGCAAATCGAATGTCTATGATAGATGGATTTTCTGGATACAACCAAATCACCATGAACAAGCAAAAAAAAGAAAAAACCGCTTTCACAACGCCATGGGGTACATTCATGTATGAAAAAATGCCTTTTGGTTTAATGAATGCAAGGGCTACCTTCCAGCATGCCATGGATATCGCTTTCATTGGAGAAAGAGATAAGTTCGTAGTAATCTACCTTGACGATTTGACGGTTTTTTCTAAAACCGATGAAGAACATTTGATCCATTTAAAACAGACTTTCGAAAAATGCCGCAGGTATGGTCTATCTTTGAACCCGAAGAAATCGCATTTCGCTATGCAGGAAGGTAAGCTTCTGGGGCATATCGTGATTAAAGATGGGATCAAGATTGATCCTAAGAGGGTTGAAGCGATACAAACTATTAGGATTCCTAGAAATGTTAAAGAAATTCAATCTTTCTTAGGTACAATAAATTTTTTATGAAGGTTTATACCAAATTTCACTGAGATTGTCAAATTGATCACAGGAATGCTAAAGAAAGATAGCAGAGTAAATTGGACGACCGAGGCTAAAGCATCGTTCGAACGTATTAAAAAAGTCATTAGCGAAGCACCTGTATTAACAAGCCCAGATTACTTGAAAGATTTCCTCATCTTCTCATTCGTTTCTCAACATACTATCGCCGCGGTGCTGCTGCAAAAAGACGATGAAGGCTTTGAACGCCCGATCGTGTTTTTTAGTAAAAGCCTCAGGGACGTCGAACTAAAATATGATATAATAGAAAAATAGGCATACACAATGGTGAAAGCGCTAAAAGCATTTAGAAATTACGTTCTACATTCAAGAATTATCGCGTACGTACCAACCAATGCTGTGAAGGATATATTGGTGCAGCCTGACAATGATGGAAAACGAGGGCGCTGGCTCGCTAAGATACAGGAATTTGACCTGGAAATCAAGCCTACTAAATTAATAAAGGGAAAGGGTCTGGCCAAACTCTTGGCTGAGTCGAATCTTAGAGCTCTTGACATCAATTGCCTTCAAGGAGAAGACGAGGACACACATTTACAAGATCCAGATGACCAGACATATCCAAACAAGGTTGAAGAAAAATTCATGTCGTCAGGCTAGTATAAGGATATAGTTTTCTATTTGTTAAACCTGAAATTTCCAAATGGACTAAGACCAGCCAAATACAGAACTTTAAAACTCCATGCTGTCAAATATTGCATCTCAGAGAATCAACTATATTGGAAGGATCCACTCGGATTTTTACTGGTCTGTTTGGTTGAATCAGAAACTCCACGGGTCATAGAGGAATTTCATGAAGGAATCTGTGGAGGACACCATGCATGGAGATCCACAACCTAAAAGATCTTGAGGGCCGGATACTATTGGCTGAAATTATTTTCGGATGTTAATGCCAAAGTACGTGCCTGTTACTCGTGTCAAATATTCGCAGGTAAACAAAAACTCCCTGCACTACCACTCGTTCCAGTCAAAACTGAAGCCCCATTTCAACAATGGGGATTAGACTTCATCGGGGAAATTAATCCCCATTCCAGTGCTCAGCATAAGTGGATCTTAACGACCAAAGATTATTTTACCAAATGGGTGGAAGCAATTCCAACCAAAAGGGCAACAGACTCAGTAGTGATCGACTTCTTGGAAGATAACATCTTATCAAGATTCGGGTGTCCTCGAAAGATCGTTACCGACAACGCCTAGGCCTTCAAGTCCATGGCTATGATCGACTTTTTCCAGAAGTACAGTATCGTTCTCAGCCATTCCACTACTTATTACCCTCAGGGAAATGGGCTAGCCGAATCATCTAACAAGAGCCTGGTAAACATGATAAAAAAGGTACTGAACGAAAAAAAGAGGTCCTGGCATGTACATTTGAAGCACGCATTATGGGAAAACCGCATCAGCACTAAAAGATCTATCGGCATTTCACCGTTTCAGATGGTATATGGAACCGAGGCAGTTCTGCCTATAAACTTAGCATTACCAGTGATGAAATTATGGCAGGATCAAAACGAAGAGCCCAATCATGTGACCAGAAGAATTAACCAACTAATTGAGGTTCAACAGCTTAGAGGGGAGGTTGATGAGAAAATACAAAAATACCAGGACTATATGAAAGCATTGTTCGATCTCAAGGCAAAGGACAAAGAGTTCCTCCCAGGTGACTTGGTGTTAAGATGGGATGTGAGAAGGGAAGAAGCTGCGAAACATGGCAAATTTGACCACCTTTGGTATGGACCATTCAGGATCTCGGCTCCAGAAGGAAAGAATTTCTTTCTCCTGGAAAATATTGATGGAGAAGTTCTCAGCGCCCCTATCAACGGGCGATATCTAAAGCACTATATGACGTAACGATCGTCGGATAGAGAAGAAAATAAAATAAAAATAAAAAATTATATATATATATATATATATATATATATATATATATATTTAAATAAATAAAGTTTATTATGAGTTTTGTACATATTTATATTTTTGTTCAAACATTTATTTTCAATTTTTGGTTTTCGTTCTTAAAGTTTTCAATACATTTTCAAATCAAGATTTGTATTCGTTTTCGCAGGGTTCCAGCCGCACACGAAACTAGCAGAAGAAATAATGTGCAGATCGATGTAGGAAACAGAACAACATAAAACAGGTGATACATAAGAATATTCATAATCCACGAAGAAATTCAAAGGACAGAGGTGAGTTTTCTCTATACACAGGTCATGAAAGGTTGTTTTAGCAATCTGAGGTAATATTGTTCAAATTGCAATATTAAAGGTTAGATAACAGAATAATTTTTGTCTTCATGACCTTCAAATTAAATTTGAATGAATATGTTAAAACCCAAAAAACAGTCAGTCATGATTTTTGTTCCCAAATGAATTCGAAAACTAATCCTGAAACTGTTTTGACCTTTTTATATTAAGCCATTTCATTACTGCCTTGTTTTCTGTCTATATCTGGGTCTAACTTTTAGTGAGTCACTATCATCCCAACCCTTTGGGAAGGAATAAAGGTTCTTTCCATTTCAAACCTTAGGGATTCCGAAGCAGATCTTCATTAGAAAGTTGTTCTTCACAACTACTTGATCCCCTGCTAAGCAAAGGAACGTTTATAGCGATCCTAACTTTCCTAGGCTTTTCAATAGTGTCCAAAAAATCAAAGCTTGCTTGAACAGGATGTTCCTTAAAGTTTTATTATTCCCCCCTGTCTCCCTAAGAACCAAAGGGCTTGTGAGGATCAAAGGAAGGTTGATACCGAGTAATCAAAATAAGTTGACAGACCTCTGATAAAAAATATATTACACAGATCTCAGCCTTGATATAAACTGATTGCTCCCATCTTCATGTTTTAAAAGTAAATACTAAGACAGGTGGTGAAGGGAAATTCAGAAATGATTGCCCCCACCTATTCCATTAAGACAATGAAAGGAAATTCAGGAATGATTGCCCTCGTCTTAGCGTTTAAACGCATAAATATTTTTCGAAGTGGTGAAAAGAAATTCAGTAAAAAAGGGTCAGACAACTTCACCGGGGTACTCAACAGGCTCGCTGGCAGTGAAGCAATGTCTAAGAGATCTGTAAGGCTGTTATACACAAACATCAATCTACTCTGGTATTCAACACTTTCTGAAAAGCTGATCATTCCCCCAATTTCTGATGGGACTTCCCTATTTTAGAGTATATAATATCAGCCTTTTGATGCAAGCGGAGAATCACAAGACCTGTTGAATATCCTAAGACCGTTACGACTGTCTTGAAGCGTTCCCCAAACTTAGTAATGAGAAAGGGAAAATTCCGAAGGTGACTTCAGTTGTGTTTGAAAAGAGTATCTGAGTTCGAAAAAGTTTCTGGGTTACCAAGCGAAAGTTTTTAAAGTTTCCCCTTACTATCTTTTTCCTTGGATGTTTCTTTTGATTTTAGCCTATGACTCCATTTACCCAATTTTGGCACCTGGTCTACTGTTCTTCCCGCCTCACAGGGAAGTGGGATCCCTAGTAGGAGCCTATGTTGGAGCCGCTCCTGTTTTTTCACCTCGCATAATTTTAAATGTTTAATACTTGAGATCTAAAGTTGTTTTTATTTTCCTTCCGAAATCATAAAACTCTGAAATCTTGTTGCCCGAATAACAATGCTATTTCACTTTCAAAAAAAAGGATCTATTTTTTGCAAGTATGTTGCTCTTTTGTTTTTTTTTTGTTTTTTCGGGATATCGCGAGCCGGGTACTTCAATCTTTGATTTCATAAATCCCGAGACACGAAATTGCGAACTCGTTTTACGTTTTTTCACGCAAAAACATTAGCTAAGGTAAAAATTTTAAAACTCATGAGTATGCTTTTTCGGGAATTCGCGTCTCGGCATTCATCGACCCTAAATTTTTTTTTTTACGAACCCGAGAGCCGAGAACGCGATAACTTTTGATAACCTTAGTCCAGAACCAAAGGTAAAAAAGGTAACCACGGTTCATTTTGGTTCTCGGCACATCGCCGCTCGGCATTTTCTTTCATATATTGAAGGTGTCCAAGACTCTGATTCGCGAAGTTGCGACATAATTATGGCAAGATTAATTAATCACCTAATCTAAAATTTTCTTCTCTTAATTCGAGCCTTAATTATCGCCACATCGCAACATCGCGACTCGGCATATCAATCTCCCAAGAGTTTGTCTTCGAATTCCCGAGTCGCAATATGGCGATTAAGTTAATTATATAATTAAGGATCCGCCAAATCACGGTTATTATTAATTAAACTAAAATCGGAACTCGCAGTCTCGCGAGCTGTAAAGTCAAAACGTTAAAGGGAAATTCACGATGTGGCGAAAGGCGAGGAAATCTTTAAGTCGTTAAGATTTGAAATTTTAGAAAAATGAAATTAAGCGAGATACGTCCCAGGCATCGAGGTTGTCACACTTCACGAGGGATTTACTTGCTCTCCATGACCCGATTGCCTATCAAGCCGCCGAACATTGATGACATTAATATAGATTTAGGGTAAATCCACGAATAAATAAGATCGGATTTATGCATTTAATTTGGTTTTATGTGCGATTTGATAGACTTGTTCAAAAGGTACAGAGTTTTCAAATATATACGAGAGTTTCATTCCTTTTAAACATTTCTCATAAACGCACAGAGCTCACCTTTCTCCGAGGAAACTCATTTCTGCATGTATACACAGGTATATTGCAAAAGAGCGAAAAATCAAGCTTCAGCCATGGCGCCAAGGAGAGTAGCGAAAGCGAATGTCGAGGTAGCAGCGCAGGGTCTAGACAACGTCTCAGATACTTCACCTCGGACGGGTGGCTCAGTACCCACCTGGTCGTTTATTTCAGACATTCAGCAATCCGAGCTGGTAAACTATTCAGACTCTGATGATGATGACAATGATATTGTGAAGGACGACCTGAACACTAAGTACAAGACAATTGTTCAGTCGGGAATGCACTTGGTTGCAACCAGACCTCGGTTGCTCCAATACTACGACATGATCCGATGGGCATTGGATCACATCGACTTGCCCTCCAGAACCATCGTAAATGACCAACAGGCCATGGTCGAAACCTTTAGGCCCGAGCATATCCAATCTATGTACAATCTCCCAGCAACTTCTGAATACACATATGGCAAAGAATTCCTGGCGGACTTCAAAAAGAAGGAGTGCGAAGAATTTGACAAAACCATGCCAAGCTTGATAAAAGATTGGGTTTTGCATTCCGCGACATTCAGAGTGAATGACAAGGGCATGTATTCAATTTCTTCGCTGGAGCCACACTATATGTATGTGGCGATGATGACTTGTTAGCTTTTCGGATGGGAGGATACCGCGCATTTTTACATCCAGTGGGTACTTCTCATCTTTCGGGTAGCAGAAGGTTCCTCATTCAATTGGGAGAAAATGCTCTCCGATAGTTTGTTCAACAGGATCACAGAGTACCGGGAGAAGAAGGCAGCCGGGAAACCATCAGATTTCTTCATGTCCGCGTATATCATGGACACGATATGCTCCATGACACCTTTTCCTTTGATGAATTGGGCTTGGAGTCCAACCCAAGAGAAAATTGTTCATGAGTACCACGACAAGCTGTGGGAAAATAACGCAAATAAGTTTGTTTATGATATTTTCAACTCGGTGATGGTGCCCCTGCACATCGCCCTTTTTGGTCTTTCGCCACCCCGCATCTCAGATAACATTGCTACAAATCTGAGCCATATCGCAGACTGGTACGTAGAAGAAGAATTCTCCTATTTGAGAGTATTCGGAACGGTTGTTCCTCCTTTAGCGCTACCACTATTAATCCCCGACAAGCTAACTTGTCGCAAGATTGCTCGACAAACAATAATTGGTGGAGTGAGCAAAGAGCTCAAAGAGTCATCGAAAAAGGTATGGCCACTTTTCCCTGTCCGCCTAAATTCCTATTCCTTATTAGATTTCAGACATGCTAAGGCTGAGGCTGCGGCCTTAGAAGACTTGAGCCTAGTCTCTATTGAGTACAAAAAGCATGATCCACAGAGAATTGTAAGCACCCATTTGGGAAATTGTGGATTAAAAAGGTTCGAACACGAGTTTTCACCCTTGGATGATGTTTTTCGAGGGGCGAGTTCCTATTCAGAAGTGCAATTTCGAATCAGATCTCTGGCACCCGAAGACAGGGCTTCTGTTTTAAAGTTTCAGGAGCATAGGAAAAGGTGCCTCCCCGTTGTGCTGGGAGGTTTGGGACTTCCCAAGGATAAATAAAATGAGCCCGAAAGTTATGAGGGACAAACTTCTAATCCTGAAAAGCATCAGGAAGGGGAGCAGGAGAAAAGTCCCGAGCAAGAGAAGAATCCCAAGTAGGGGAAGAGTCCCGAACAGGAGAAGAATCCCGAGACAGAAGAAGGGACTACTGACCTACCTAAGGAACATAGTCCAAAGATGGAAGTGAAAAACACAGACCCGCCCGAAACTCATAATCCAGAGACGGGGACAGAAATGAAGACCTCCGATACTCTGAGGGAGAAGGACTCACTCGTCACACCAGAGAAGGTGGCAAAGCAGATCAGAAAACCCATCACCTCTGTCACACCCTTGCAGTCGGCACAGGGAAACGTTAGCGAGGGATGGATTTTTGGTGAAGAACTGAGACCTATAAGGACAGAGGAACTCCCTCCTAATGAATTCTTTTTTGACAAAAAGAGAAAAGTTGTAGTAAAGCGAGAATTTTATCAAGAGGGAGAATCAACTATCAAAAAGTTCAAAGTGATGACCGATGGTATGAATAAAAGGAAAGATGAATTTTCCAAGGAAATTGCAGGAACGCTAGGAGCGTATGCGATGGAAAACCAATTCTCGGTCGAAATGTTAAAGAAGCAGCTCAAAGCAAAAAATTGCCTGATCAAGACTCTTGAAGCCAGAGTGGCTTCGGTGGCAGAGAGTGCTAAGAGTCAAGCGAGTGGAGAAATAGAGCTGGCCCGATTGGCCGATAAGCAAGAAATCGAAGTCCTCAAAACCAAGCTGGAACAAGCAAATTCAGTAATCCAAGATGGTTGGGTGCAGGCTAGTCAGCAGAGGGATATGATCACGCAGCTGCAGGCTCAGTTGGAGGTCGCAGAAAGCAAGGTAATCGACATCGAGATCGTCAAATCCCAAGAAATCGATATTCGGAGCAAGATCTCCTCCGCTCAACAGAGTCTACTAAACAAAATAGGAGAGATTCGAGAAGACTGTTTGTTAATACATCGGATCTCTGAGAATCTGAGTGACAAAGAAAGAAATGCAGAGGCTGCTCGGGTCGCTTTTCAAGAGGCAGTAATAGCGACTAACAATAGGTTTTTAGGGCCTCCCGGGCTCACCATTGCCGAACAAACTAGGGGTAATATCTTGTTAAAGAATTGGGAACATGATATTACTTTAAGCAAGGAGCAGGCTCAAAAAGTGATAAATTCATTAGAAGCCGCCTTCAATGAAATAAATGGTGAGCTATTAGGAATAGAGATTGGCGATGACACAGAGGCGCTGAGGCAGATGAATATAGATCGGATTTCTCTCGACATAAAGGAGAACAATAAGAGAAATTCGACGGAAATCTCTAAGATGGACAGAGTAGATCCAGCTCAGATCTACAAACATTTGATTCAACCTAGTGCACAACTCAGCACCCTTGAACTTGTCGATGTACAAGTAGATGATAAAATTCCACAGTTATCCCGAGAGTTCTATTTTGCCGAAGCCAGATGTCAAGTCGAGCCTTCACCGCTTGTATCCCAGTTTGTGGAAAAATGTATCATGTACACTGAATCCATGCGAGGACAAGCACCTGGCACTTCTTAAAGGTAGAGTAGGTGAAATGGAGTGATTTTTCTCCCCCCAACTGTCAAGTAGTACCTTCACAGCTTGTATTCCATTTTTTGGACAAATGTATCATATGCATTGAATTTGAGCAAAAACAAGCACCTGGCACTTTTTTGAAAAATGGATTCAGACAGATGGAGTGATTTCACTCTTCTGAACCGAGAGGCAAATTTTGTATAAATAGATCACAGAAAGAAGAGATTGAAGCTGGACTTTTTGGTATCAATTGTAATAGAGCTTTTTGCATGAAGGAAGTTAATACAAGAAAATTCGAAGATTCCCGATCCTGTCACAACTATGTTACAAGTTTGTTTCGTTGTGTTAATTGTTTCTGTTCATTTTGCTCTACATAATTGATGTGTATCACTATAATTTAGTACGACCACTACTGTAGTGAAGGGATTTCATCATTCTGTAATTGCTTCTTGCCTTTCCTCTGCACCAGCTATCAGCGGGTGTAAGACCAATTTGCAATTTACAGAATTTTATGTCTATTACACTTTGTCAATTATTTTTATATCAATTTCTTCTTCTATGTTTACTTAAGTTTTCTACTAACAGGGACTTTACGTTATTCACAGCTAAATGTTTTTCTCTCATTCTACATCTTTTACTAAAAATAATACAGTTACGGGAAAGGGCCTTTAGTTTGTACTCTTATTTTATCCTTTGTGCGAAAATTTCTCTTATTTTAACCGAATTGAAACAGCGTTGAAATCTCTTGTTAAACCATTTCCATGTTAATATTGTTCCTCAATGACTGTACCTACAGCAACTCAACCTAATATTCAACCTAGATTATCTAACCAAATACATATCGCTTTAAATCTTTTTGATACAATCCTTAAAACTGCAAACACTCGGGAAGAATTGGAACATTCATGGGCAGCTATTGAACAAGATATTATTACACAGGAACAGTTGGAAGCTAGGCAGCGAGAACGTAGAAATCCCCATTAGCTTCTTGTACCGAAGGTTACTGTAATCCTTTATCGACCTTTATTATACTTTTGGATGCCTTGACACTGTACTTTTAAGCCTTAAGTACAGACTCAGGAACAACATATCCCCCATCAATGACACGAAATGGACATGGAGATGTAATTGGCAGATCAAATGGACATGGACTGACACAGATTTTGAGGCAAGATATTTGGGATGGCTGAATCTCGAGGAGGATACTTCCCTTGAACACTGAGGCACAACGAAACATGAAGTGGACCAAAACTATGCAGTGGGTACTATGACTTGCGTCGGGTGACCCAAAGGAGTGAAAGGAACTCGAAGGATTGTCTCAGTGCAGAGGTTTAGTGGATTATGATATGTGAAAATGACAAAGTGTTGTGTTCAAGGGCGACTCTAAGAAGTGTTGGATGATGTTCTCAAGAGACTACTTGGCTTGCTCCTTTCAATTTTTCCCCCATCCAGATAGATGAATACCTCTTTTTGATTTAATGAGCTTGAGGAGGATAACACATGCTCGATATAACTCACCTTCGGTAAGTTCCTCTTCTTTTGTTTAACAAATCGGAAGAAGTAAGGGTTCGGTCCCATATGGGTCTGTCGATGTGTGCTTTAACGAGTCCAAAGACAGAAAACTCGAAGGTTTTTCGGGATTATAGAGTTTGGAAAAACACTTAAAAGAGAACTCTCTCAGTTCCTTTTTCGTACAGTAGTCCAACGAGACCGAAAAAAAGGTTAAACTATCGCTCAAAAGACGCCCTTTCTAACCTTTTAACAAGTGTGAAAGGAAGCAAGGTCTCTCGACAATCTTTTCATATTTAGGGAGTCTGAAAAGGGTTTAAAGAAGACTCCAGGGGGTTCCTTTTTCGTGTGTTCGTATCCATACAGGTCCAAAAAAGAGATAAAAGTTTACCTAGTTACGTTCTCATATTATCGAGCTCGAGAATGAGATAAGACTATGCTCATAAGTGTGACAAGGTTGATAATCCATCAGAACTGTCAGGAAACCTGTGATGCCAAAACTACAAACCAAGGTTTAGTAAAGCCATCATGTCATTAGAGAAACCCAAAAAATGACTATACCTTATGAAAAATGAAAATTTATAAATAGCAATTGATTGAAATTTCATTTACCATTTTCATTTTGCAAGGATTTTGGAGTAGTGGAGATTCTCAGTTTGAAGTGGATCTTGTTTTGTTTGCTGCCAAAGATACGGTTAACCATTTCGCTCGTCATTCAGACCAGATAGGTGTCCATCTCTTGCTCTTTCAATTGCATGGTTTGGTATTCATTTTCATAGCATTATTTATTTTAAAATACAAAGCCCTAAGTTGCCCCAATTAGAACCAAATCGGCCTCTTTGAAAATCAATGGAAAATGGGATTCTTTGTGAAAAAACATTCTAGGAAAAGATGGTTAAGATGCCAATGCCCTAGTAGTCAATTAGATAGGTTGTTTTTCAGCAAGGAATCCATGAGAAAACCCCCACGCACGCCCACTCAGCCATAAAATCGTTTTGATATTTTTTAAACGTTTTTATCATAGTTTGATGAATGTTAAATGCTTAAGAGAGGGCGTGGTGGTTATAAAGAGTGTGTGGTTACTTTTAAATGGTGGGGGCATCTTATTTCATGTTTTAAGTTGATTTTGAAAATTGCCGAAATTGCCAAAACGTGGAAATAATAGATTTCTTGATTTTTTGTTTTGTAGGTAACTTCGGCGACCATGATCGAGTGGAAAGAGAGGGAACATGAGATGGATGACTTAGCTTCTTTGCAGAGTCCCCGCACACAGGCCGCTTTGTGAGCTTGTGGTTTTCTCAAATTCTTCAAGTTGCAAAAAATGAAGAGAGAGATTTTATTGCTCGAGCATATGATTGGCCTCTGGGATGTTGCAGAGCAAGGGTTCCGAATTGACACACAGCTTTTAATCATTGAGTTAGAAGACGTGTACTTTTTGACTGACCTCTCAAAAAGAGGGGTCCCCAAATTATTCTCTGGGAAGAGGGCGCTACCTGAACAAGTGGATGTGTATCTGGCACGCCACTGCATCCCAGGAGAAAGGATGGTAGGGGGTAGAATCCCTATCAAGGATATTCGAGAATTGCCCCTCCAGTCTATACTGTTTTCTATCACGAGCATGACAGGCAGCACTAGCGCTCATCTGGCATCAAGATCGCAGGTGGCTTACGATGTTCAGTGTTTGGAACTAACACTGTTCAATTGGAGTGTAGGGTTCCTTTGAAATGTTAAGGAACAGATCTCACCATGCAGGACTGGACAAAATAAATTTGGTTATGGCTCATTTTTGGTCTCATTTTTTCTAGAACGCATCCCCCAGATGCAGCCTCAGATAGCGTTGGCGGTGTGACCAGTGGATGAACCTAGGATGGAGAGGTGGACTATTCTGTCTCCAAGGCTAGTATCAGAGTTAGAGTTCCATTTCACTGGTGATTTATTTGCCTGGTTGAGATGGCAGTACCTCTGGATAGAGGACTTCCCTTATGCTAAGGTATATTTCTGCGGGAGCATGGACTTGATTTTGCCTGCGGGGGAAGACTGGGATGAGTCAGGTAAGAGACCAAGCCATACCTTGTCTAGTTTTTTCTTTTTTAAGTTTTTGATGTATATATATATATATTTTTGGGTATGTAGAAGAGTTTTAACAGATGTATTGTTTCCAACATGCAGACAAGGGAACAGTGCGTCCGGCTGATATACCGATACCAGGACGTCACGGGGGTGTCCCGTTGGCAGCAGATCCGACAGTACCAGTGATGGGTCTCCGGGAGGTTGAGAGAAACCTCCAAGGCCTTACGATAGGCATCCCTCCTCTACGGAGGGGGGAAGTGCCTTTACATCTGCAGATATACACTGTGGGAGTACCAGAGAATATCAATTCTCTATTGAGGCACGTAGTGCGTGCAGTGATGTGTTACTCACAACACAATGTAGTGCGGGGAAATTAGAGTCTCTCCGGTGGTCATATTTTTGTATGCCTTGTCAGGCAATGTTGTATGGGTGGAAAGGCCCAATATTTTTCTCTTCTACACACTTTTTTATGTAATACAAACATTTCAGTCATGCCATATATATATGCAGTTTCAAGTTTTTACAATGCCAATGATTTGTACATGATGATGTCTGTGATGTGTTTTAATTTACATGTAATATACAGTTTTGCTTTCCTTAAATCTTATATGTGGGAAAGATACCGATCCATGATATAATTAGCTAATGAATCTGAAACACTATTAAGTTCTCTTGGAATGTGTCTATATTCAATGTAATCAAACATTCGTTCAAGACATTGAAATTGTAAGTGTAGAGGTAGCAGGATAGGACTACAGATAGCGTAGATATGATTGAGTTGATAAACCATGAGTTGGGAGTCTAAGTAAATAATGATATGAGAGATACCTAGGGAGGAGGCTTGGGTCAACAGTCCAATGACGACGTGATATTCTGCCATATTGTTGGTTGTTGGTCCTAAGCAGATACCTCCTGAACTCACCACCTCATCAAATTGGTAAATAACCCAAGTTGTTGAAGCAATGTTCTAGGTATGTCAACTAGCGCCATCCGCGAACCCAAAAAAGATAGGAAAGGAAGACGTCATATGCGCATGAAAACACAGGCACAGTCATGAGTGGCAACGGTAAAGACTCGAGCACGCGAAAGAAATAGACACACCAAACTAAAATACAATAATGTACAAAGTACAAATGCTAGGTGATCTAGGCATAGTACTTCTTAAGGTAAAGCCCATTTTGGGGCTCTCCCAAGGAAATTCCATCATGATCAACTAATTCATAAGCCCCTCTGTGTAGAACATGCTTCACGATGTAAGGATCATGCCACATAGGTTCTAACTTTCCTGTCCCCAATTTATCGTGAGCTTGGTCGTAAACGAGGACTAAGTCTCCTTCTGCAAAAGTCTGAGGGTGGACAGATTTGTCATATTGACTCTTAATTCATTTCTGATGTGCCTCATTGGCGAGAGAAGCATCGCGACGTGTTTCATCCAGTTTGGATAGATACAAGAATCGTTCTTCTTCAGCAGAAGTATGGGGCAGGAGTTCTACTTTTAGTTTGAGTGATGGAATCTCACACTCGATTGGTAGGATGGATGCAATGCCATAGACCAACTGGAAAGGAGTAAATCCAGTTGAAGTTTTCACAGAGGTGCGATAGGCCCAGAGAGCGGAGAACAGTTGTAAAGTCCATGATGTTTTGTTTTCCCCTACCATGCGTTGGATCATGGTTTTTGGGACTTTGTTGATAGCCTCAACTTGTCCGTTCGCTTGAGGGTAGTAGGGGGATGAGTTTTCATGGAGAAAACCCAATTTGACATGTAACTCGCTCATCATCTAGTTTTTGAAGTGTACACCATAGTCAGTGACAACGGCATGTGGTACACCAAAACAAGTTATGATGTGGTTGAAGAGGAATAGAGCTGCAGTACAACCATCATTTAGGAAGGTAGGCATAGCCTTAGCCCATTTGGTGAAGTAGTCGATGGCGATGATGATGTAACCGTGCCCCCCGAATGAGGTAGGCTTACACTGCATGAAATCGATGCCCCATTTGGTGAAGGGGCCGATGGCTATAATAGGGTGCAGCACCGTAGGGTGGGTGCGTGCCTTCTTGTTAAAGATTTGGCAGGGTGGGCATTTTTTGATGGCCTCGATGTAATCTTTGAAAATCAAGGGCCAAAAGTAGTTGGCACGTAGGATTTTTTGGGCTATGGCCATCCCAGAAAGGTGACCACCACAGGTGCCAAGGTGACAATTGTTCAAAACGCGTTCAGCCTCCTCGTGAATCAGACATCGCTGAAGGATGGTGTACAAACCACGGTGATACAAAGTGTTGCCTAGAATGATATAACGATGAGAGTGGTGACGAATGCGCCAACGCTCTTCGTGAGAGATGTTGGGCTGAAAATGTTGGGTTTGAAGGTAGAGGAGAATGTCTCCGTACCAAGGATTAGAGGTGCTGATGAGGAAGAGAGATTCATCAGGGAGAGAATCTCTAGGTTCAATGTTTCCATCGGCACGAGGGAGAGCGCATATGAGCTCTGCAAACACCAGGGATTTTTTGGCTTTAGCCTTCATAAACTCAAGATCGAATTCTTGGAGAATAATGATCCATTTTGAATATTTGCCCCCAAGTACTTGACATGTCAAGATGTGATACATTAGGTTGGAGTCTGCGATTACCGTGGTGGTGTGTAATAAGATGTAGTGGAGGAACCTTTGGACAGTGATGATGGCTGCCAGAGCCAGTTTATCAACATGCGAATATCTGAGTTTGGGTCCAAATAAACTCTTGCTCAAATAATAAATCACATGTTCTTCGTCGTTGGGGTCTTCTTGAACTAACACCATCGCAATGGTGGAAGTAGAAGCAGCTAAGTAAAGGATATAATCCTTTGTATATTCAGGGGGATCTAACAAAGGTGCATGGGTCAAAGCATGCTTGAGAGCGTCGAATGACCATTGAGCGGCATCATCCTGGATGAAAGGGACGTTCTTTTGTAGTAACCACATAAATCCATTAGTGATCTCGGCATAGTTGCAGATGAAACGGCGAAGAAAGTTTGCTTTGCCTTGCAAACTCTGGAGTTGGGTTAAATTGGTAGGTGGAGGTAAGGCTAAGATGGCCTTGATCTTTAAGGGATCCACCCTGATCCTATCTTTGGAGACAACGAAACCGAGGAGTCGACTGGATTCGACAGCGAAAATGCATTTGTGTAGGTTCAGATGAATACAGTAGAACCTACATCGAAGAAAAATTGCTCGTAAATGATCAATGTGATCGGATCGATTTAATGAATGGGCGGGTAAATCGTCGAGATACGGTTCTGCTATATGTTTGATGTCATGAAAAGCATACGACATGGCTAGCTGGAAAGTAGCACCAGCATTTTTAAGGCCAAAAGGTAGCTTTCGGTAGGCGAAAGTACCCCAAGGGTAGATGAAGGTTGTCTTATGTTGATCAGCAGGCAAGATTTCAATCTGGTTATATCCAGAAAAGCTATCCATGAAAGAGAAGATTATGCTCCCTACGCAATTATTGATGATTTGATCGATGAAGGGCATAGGGTAGTTGTCCTTGGGACAAGCTTTGTTGAGATCTCGATAGTCAACGCAAACATGGATGGTTCCTTGTTTCTTAGCAACCGGAACAAGGTTTGAGACCCATTCGGTTAAAGGGACGGGATAGATGAAGCCAGATTTTAGAAGTTTTTCAACTTCTACCTTTATAGCTGCGATTTTCTTGGGATGAATCGGGCGAAGCTTTTGTCGAACCGGTTTCGCGTCAGGGTAGGTTTTGATTTCGTGTACGATGATTGAAGGGTCGATCCCTGGCATTTCCTCATAGCTCCATGCGAAGACATCATGAAATTCTTTGAACAAAGCGGTGTAAGAAACCACTTCGTCAGGTGTGCAATTAGCACCAAGGTTGATGTTTTCCACGACACCTTCTTTGATTGAAATGTCAATCGTGATCGTAGTAGAAATGTTACCCATGTTCCCCTCAAAGAGAGTATCTTGTGTGAGGATAGGAGATTGTGGGGCTTCGGTAACATCGGAAGAGAAGACATAGCGTATGTCTTGGTGGATTTCTTCCAAAGGCGGAAGAAAAGAGGATCAATGGTGGTTATCATCCCAGGGTAGATCGTCAATGCTAAGCATTTCCATAATAGATTCGTCTGAAGAAAAAATTTGGGAAATGTAATCAACGGCAGACGACAAGGAATCCAACCACGAGGGCACCGAGTAAGTATCGGATGCCAATGAATGTGAAGTGTTCGAAGAGGGAGATGCAGATTGAAAATCTACATATGCAGCCTCAGCTGGGCTAAGTGACATAGTGTCACCGAGCACATCGAATTCCAAATGACTAGGCACAATCCAAGGGTCAGATGATTCCAAGGATTGATAAGGCATAGTCTAGATCATATTGACGGTGGAAATATGATGTGCGGCAGGTGGAAGTGGTGTAGGGAAAGTACCCATG